>NW_004624868.1:2724223-2749686 GCF_000247695.1 Heterocephalus glaber
ATCTTCTCTCTCTCTCTCTCTCTCTCTCTCTCTCTCTCTCTCTCTCTCTGCCTCTGTCCTCTTCCTCTTGATTTAGAGTTGCCTTGACATGGTCAGCTTCCTATGGGACTGTTACCTGGAATCAGATCTGCCTGTATTCTCATCTTGCCTAGGCAATTTGATGTAAGACTCCTCAGATTTTGCATTTGTGTCTCCCTAGCTCACCTATGTGAGGGCTGGGAAGCAGCTCCTTGGTCTTCTGACTCCTCCAGGCCAGGAGTTCTGGACATTTACCCTTCCCTACTCTGCTCGCTGTCTGAGCTGCTTGTTCCTGTGCTCCTTTCTGCCCTGCAGTTGCAGCCTGTGGCTACTCTGTACACTACTGATAGTGTCCCCCTTGTCACACAATCCCTAAGTGAGTTCTGGCTGCCACTGTAATCAGATGGGTCTCCATCCTTCTGGCCTCCAAAGAGCTCTTATCCCCCTCACCACCACTGCATGCTCCCAGGCCATCCATGGGGCCTTCTTGCTGGTTTTGGTCACCACTCTGGTTTCTAGTTCCAAGCTGGCCCCTGGAAGGTTCTACCATCAGAACAAACAATGTGACTTTCAAGGCTGACATCAGGGAGGCCTGTTTCTCATGCACTGGTCACAGGGATACTGCTGCTCACGTTTCTCTTGGGGTCCTGTGCTGATGGCAGTGCTCCATCCTCAAGTGGTACCTACCACGTGACTCTTGGGCACTAGCACAGGGGCAAGAATAGCCCAAAGGTCCAAGCCAATTTCTGTTTGCCAAACCTGGCTGGAGGCACAGCGTTAGCCCCTGTCTGCACCTGCTCCATGTGTATTAGGGCAGGGCTACTCTTCACCTACTCCCTGCACAATTGCCCCCAGGGCCAGGTATTAAACCCACTGTCTAGGGATCAGCTCTGAACCAGCTCAGACACAGGGAAAGCAGAGGCCCTCAGGGGAGTCTGGACATGGTTGTCCACAGCTGCTGGATTCACCAGGCTCCTGCCTGTGGCCTCAAAGCCCATGGCTCTGGGAGAGGAGGCTCTGCAGGGTCCCAGCCCTTGCTTCCCCTCCTTGCTTAGCCCACAATATGCATACCTGCTCTTACTGAGAGAATGCTGGCCTCCAAGATGGGTCCAATGAACACCCTGTGAGCCACCTGCAGAGGGGGGGGATTCACAGGCCTTGGTAGCTCCTAGGAGAAGCCGCAGGGTGGGAGGGCCCTGAGCCCACCACTGAGCAACTTCCTCCTGCCCAGCCATCTCCAGGATCCTGTCTTGTGCCAGGACCTGTGCTAGTTCTGCCCCCTTTCCCTGAACCCCAGACCATGGGGGACCGACTCATGTTCACAGTTGCCACCAGGGCAGAAGTGAGGGCTGCTGGGTGGGCACTAGGAAGGCTTCCTGAAGGAAGTGATGGAGGAGCTACCACAGAGTGAGCAGAAGGGCTTGCAAAGAGCTGGGGCAGAGTCCAAGGGAGGAAAGAGCAGAGCAAGGTGGTTCCCAGAAGAGGGTTTCCTGGCTTTTTGGTAGGTGGCTCCCCTGCACTGTGGCCCTGATATTGCCTCATGCCAGGTCCCCAGCAAGCTTACTCACCTCCTGCCTCAGTAGGCCTGGTGCCCCTAACCCCAAGAAGGGCCATTGAGCATTGCCCTCCAGCCCCTCTAGGCACCTTGTTCTCACAACTCTAACCTGGCCAAGGCAGGGACCGTGAGGCCAGTCCCCTCTCCGTCCCCTACTCCTGCCTGATCCCCACCTGCAGAGGGGAGATGCATCCACCCCTTGGCCTCCCCGAGGCTGCGGAAACAGCCCATTACACCCGGTGCCGATAATGGCCCCACAATTGAATTAAGAGAGTTCATGGGAAGCCCAGGCATGAAATCTGTTTCCGTGAAAGTCCAAATCTGGGACAGTGGTGGGGAATGAGTGGGGAGGGCTGTGGGTCCACCAAAAAAACCCACCTCCTGCATTTGTTTCCAATTCTCTCGTCCAGCTCGATGGCTCCCTCCCCATTTGCCCAAGGACCTTGGGCGGAGGGCCAGATACTGTGTTCATAATTCTCTCTCATTAATGGGTAATTTCCCCTCACGTGGAGGGAAGAGAAGCCCAGGGGGACAGGGAGGAAGGTAGTACTTGGCCCTCGGGCCTGGAGCCATGGGTCAGATGGGCACAGTCTGGGCACGGCCGCATCAGTAGACACAGACTGGCATTTGGATCCCCATGGACAGGCAGGGAAACTGAGGCCCAGGGGAACTGTGGCTTGTCCAAGCACACTTGCCGGGTGAGCTCTCTCCTCTCCATCAGTGCCAAGAAATGGTCCAAGCACAGTGCCGAGAAGGGCAGAGCCGGCAAAGGCACAAAATGATCTGATTCCCAAATCACAGGTTGTGGTGCTGAAAATCATTGTCACCGTGGGGAGAGAATGGGATGAAGTGGAGAGGCTGGGCTCCAACAGGCCTGGGTGGGAATCCTGGCCATCTCAAGAGCTTAAGGAAGCTGCCTTCCCCGTGCAGGCCTCAGTTTCTCTATCTGTACTTAGGGCTGTTTCACAGAGGGCATCTGCACCCCGAATGGTGAACCAGACCACCCCAGGCTGCTGCCCACTCTAGGGGGCAGAATTTTAGGCCCTAGGACATCTTCCCACTCTTACCATTCTTGTACTGTCCTTGATTTCTGCTGTCCCTTTGCAAACTAGCACTGCTGCAATGGCCAGGAAATGGGCATCCATAGCCCTGATCGATCACAGTGCCCCATGGATGCCAGTGTGATGTGAAAGGTCCACAGTCCCTTCAGGTGGGAGCAGGTGGAAGGAGCAAGGAAGATCTCACAGGACAGGCAGAAAAGGGGTGCCTGTGGTCAGAGGAAGGGGGAATGCAGCCCACCTATCTCCTCCTGGGTGCCCCCCGGCTGCAGGGCAGACCCAGTTTAGAAACTGAGTGCTGTGGATCCTCTGCCCAGAAACATGTGTTCCCTGTGGTTTCATTAGCTCCCAGGTCCCAGGTGGATCCCTGGTGCCAGGCCAGGCTTGACCCTCCCCTCGGCCTTCTGCTCTGCTCCAGCCCTAGCCTAGCCCAACTCAATTCTGCTGTCAGGGTCGCCCCGTAGGAGGGTAATGTCACAGGTGTCATCCAGGCTCAGAACCTCAGAGGAGGGATCCCCGGGAGAATCACCCTTGGCAGCACAGGACAGGTGGCATGAGCCTTGGCACACTGGGAGCCACTCTGAGATCACCTGAGGAGGCCCCCCAGCAACAACTGGGGAAACAGCCTACAGCTGAGAGCAGCTCCTCTCCCGCAGCCCCCAGCTCTGAGGGATGTGGCCACGGTGTGACTAAAGAGCCCAACGTGAGGCTAATGGAAAGCAAACAGCCCTCCACTCCGGGGAGAGTGCAGAGAGGCGCAGTATTTTCTCAGGAGCTCAGTGCACTGGAGTGAGTGTGCGCCACAGGTTGGGCTGTGTCAATCACTGCCCAGCTGTTTGTCTAACCTCGAAGAGTGTGTTTTCTCTTTATTAGCAGAACACAGATAGGGAAGCAGATCTGCCTGCAGATGTGAGGCTGCAGGAAGGGAGGTGGGAGGGGACCCTACCCGCCAGCCCAGGGCCCTTCTGCAGACCTCTGATGGGACTCCTCCTTTTGCTGAGCTCTCTTGCCTGTGCCTGACTCCAGGAAATGTGCCCTACCAAGATCCTCTTCAATCCTTGAGAGACCCCATGGGGCCACAGTGCTGGCCATTTTACGTGAGCAGTGCTAGGGCTCAATGAGGAGGTGGCCCACCCAGAACCACACACAGCCAGGCCAGGAGGGCATGGGGTGTGCAATGGCTCTGCCCCTTAGCTCAAGCCCGGGCCTGTCCCAGGTCCTCTGATCTGATCTGAACCTGGGTCATGGCCTCCTTGGTTTCTCTAGCTTTTCCCAAAGTAGCCCTATGCCTTCCATCCTCTCGTGCTAGTTGGAGGTTGGCGATAGCTTCTGTGAGGGATTGGAGAATACATATTTAGGGTCACACAGGCTTCGTGACTATGACGAAATTTGCACTGCTAGGCACTAAGGGCTGTACCACAGAGCTGTGCCCCCAACCCTTAACTCCGCTCTTGTAATGTGAAATTAAATACACATTTTATAAATGTGTAATGGATGCAGAAACAATAAAACTGCATTTACAAACACAGGGGCAGGCCAGACCTGCCAACCACTGTGCTAGATTGACTACTAAAAATAATCTCAACTCTTGAAGCTTCTTTTTGACTTGGGCTCCTATAACAACTGGCACATACTGGGTGGCTTAAGCAACAGACATTTATTTCTCTATGTTCTGGAGGCTGGAAAACCAAGATCAAGGTGCAGGCAGATCTGAAGTCTGGTAGTATCTCAAAAAACTGAACCACAGAATTAACCATATGGCCCAGAAATTCACTCCTAATTATAAAAGTATATTCAAAGAATTGAAGACTCAGATACTTGCATGTCAGTGTTCATTGAAATCTTATTTATAGTAGCCTAAAGGGGGAAAGTGTGTTTCATCCTAAATATCCTTTATTTTCAAGATTTGTTTTTGCCTCTTTGTGGTCCCTTGTAATAACACATAGAGTAGAGGATGAACTTTTCCATTTTTTTTTTTTAAGAATAAGGAAAAGTGAGTTTTGACAGTGTTGCCTGGTAATAAATTAAGTACATATTAAGTTTATGAAGTACAGCTGTTAAGTCTACATCTGCTGGTGGCTTTTTCACTTTAAAGACAAGACCAAAATCGAAACCTCTGAACTTTTCAACATGACAGGATCAAAATAGAGCTATTATTGTAAATACAATCAATATAGCAAACATTATTCTAATAAGCTGCACAAAAACATAACAAACATCTACTATACTCAATTTTAAGTGCTGCCACTGAAATAATTACAGTGGTACCTTGGTTTATGCACTTAATTTGTTTTACGATTTTGGAAAAGAGAGCTACATTTGTGTTTCTGCAGGGCCATGGTTGTATCTGTCATCGAATGCAGAGTTTGTGAACAGAAGTAAAACTCTGCTAAACACTTTTGCATTCATGAACCAAAGTATTACTGTATATATGTTTATTCTGATACTACCACAAAGTGTGTAGGCTCAAATACTGATAATGGTCATTTAAAATTCAATTGATAGAATACCTAGAAAGTAGGTGAGTTGGAACCTCTGGACAATTTTCTGATATTCACTGGAAACAGTTTTTGAAAGATAGGGAAGGCTATTGTTTTGCTACAAATTAGGAGCTTCGAAATCATCTACCTTTAGTGCTTTCAACTGTTGCAGAGCCACAATCCAAAGGCTCAAATAATTTCAAATCATCACTAATATTATTAAGCAGAAATTCTCCTGTGTCAGTACTTTTAATGTTGTGTACATCAAACTATAACAAAAGACAGCTATCACAAGATGCAGCCCCTCTCGTTCATGAACAGCACATGTGTCACAGTAAGCCAAGTTTATATTCCACCATCAAGTGTGGTTCCCCCACGAGTTCACTCTGTGATGGATCATTGAGAATATCTTTAAATCCGATAGTCTCATCATTACACCTCAAAATATCCAATGAAAGGTTTGAGCTTGAAAGAAAGGGAAGACGCTGAACCTGTTGTACTGCCTTGAATTCCATTTGTAAATTTAGAGGAGCAAAGAGACCCTGGATGTTCCTTAGTGTGGAAAAATTCATTTTATCTTGGTTGAGCTGGAAATTTTTTTCTGATAATTCAAGAGGATGACTTGGTAATAGTTCATTTTTCACACAAGAAAAACCTTTCCACAGAAGATCATGACTTTCAAAAGGCCCACTTGCTGAAAGTTCAGTAACTGGAACACTGTCCTTTAGCTGAGATCCAAGTCCTCTGGTGTTCATCTTCAGCCCACTCTGTGAACAGCCTCTCAGTTTGGCTACCATCAACCGAGGACGAACTTTTCCATTTTTGCACAAAAGGCAGCTGGGATTTTAACAGAGCTTGCGGTGAGTCTGTAGCTCACTTTAGATGGTATTGTCATCTTGACAAATTATGTCTTCCTATCCATGAGTATGACATATTTTTACATTTGTTCCGATTTTCAGCTCAGTGGTTCCACTGCCTGCCTCGCAAGCGCAAGGTCCCGAGTTCAATCCCTGGTACCCCTCCCCCTACCGAAAAGCACATTTCCAATTTATTTCAGCAGTGTTTTGTAGTTTTCTATATTCAAGTTTTTCAGAACCTCCTTGATTAAATTTACTCCTAGGCATTTTACTCTATTAGCTGCTTATAAATTAAATTGCTTTCCTATTTTCCTTTTTGAATTGTTCAATGCCAATGTATAAAAATTTATTTCTGTATGTTGATTTTTGCATCTTAAAACTACTGAATTTTTTTTTTTTTGTACCGGGGATCAAACTCAAGACCTTGTGCTTGTGAGGCAGGCAGCAGCACCACTGAGCTAAATCCCTTGCCCTAAAACTACTGAATTTTAAGTTAGTTCTAGTAGGTTTCTTGTGGTGACTTTAATATCCTCTCTATTTAGGACCATACATCTGAAAATAGAGATCTTTTTTCAGTTTCTTCTTCTTCTTTTTTTCTTCCTTTATTTTTCTTCTTCTCTAGCTAAAACTTCTAGCACAGTGTTGAATAGAATTTGCAAAAGCCGGCATTCTTGTTTTGTTTTTGCTTTAAGGGAAACACTCATTTTTTTTGTCATCTTATTATCCATGGGCTTTTTCATAAATGCCCTTCATCAGGTTTAGGAAGTTCCTTTCTATTTCTACTTTCCTATTTGATTTTTTTAATCATAAAAGTTGGATTTTGTCAAATGCTTTTTCTGAGATAAGTGTATTTTTTTCTTTAGTTTATTTTAATTTTATTTATTCATCTCTTTGTACTGACAATAAAAATTATACATATTATGGTAAACAACATAATGCTTTGATATTCTTGATATTCAGTAAAAAGTGTCTATATTTATGGTATATAATATGTTTTGATATGTTTATAAATTGTGGAATGGCTAAATGATGATGTTTAACATATTTATTACCTTGCATACCTATTTTTGTGATGAAAACACTTAAATCTATACTCAGCAATTTTCAAGTGTACAATACATTGGTGTTAACTCTAGTTATTTTTCTGTAAATATATTTCTTGAATTTATTCTTTATCTAGACTTTATTCTATGAAAGCAGTGTATTAAATTGATTGATTTTCTTATATTGGATCACTTGTATTCCTGGGACAAATCCCACTTGGTCATGATGCATAATCTTTTACATATGTGATCGGATTTAGTTTGCTAGCATTTTGTTGAAAATTTTTATAAAGTCTTATTTTCTTTCTTGTGATGCATTTAGCTAGCATTGGTGTTAAGATAATGCTCCTTATTAATGGAGTTTGGGAGTCTTCCTTCCTCTCTGGAAGATTTTAAGAAGGATTAGTGTTAAATCTTTAAATGCTTGTTAAAATTCACTAGTGAAGTACTTTGGTTCTGACCTTTTCTTTGTTGGAAGGTCTTTGCTTACTGCTTCAATCTCCTTAACATTTAAAGATCTGTTCAGATTTTCTGTTTCTTCTTGAATTAGTTTTGCTAGTTTGGGTGCTTCTAGGAATTTGTCCATTGCATCTAAGTTATCTAATTTTTTGATAAAAATTGTTCATAATATTTTCATATGATATTTTTATTTCTGTTCTTTATCTTTGTTACACACATTGACTTTCTTTTTTTGGTAACACTCTGCAAAGGGTTTTGATGTTGTTGAGCTTTCCAAAGAACCAACATAGGGCCGGGGATTTAGCTCAGTGGTTTCGCTGCCTGCTGCGCAAGCACAAGGACCTGAGTTCGATCTCGGGTATCAAAAAAAAAAAAAGAACCAACATATTAGTCTGCACAAGCTGTTAAAACAGAATACTATAACCTGGGTGGCTTAAACAACATCTGTCTTCTCACAGTTCTGGTACCAAGAAGTCCATGAATAAGGTACCTTCAAATTCAGTTTCTGGTGGAGCTCTATTTCTGGCTTGTAGACAGCTGTCGTCTTGCTGTTTGTTTCCTGTGCACTAGAGTGCTGAGGTATAGCAATCTTCTTGTAAGGATAGCTGCTCTATTAGACTAGGACACCACCCTCCTCACATCATTTAACTTAATTACATCCCAAAAGACCTTATCTCCAAATACAGTCATACTGGTGATCAGAATTTCAACATACGAATTTTGAGGGACACAATTCATTCTATCGCAACCAACTTTTGGTTTTAGTGATTTTTCTCTTTGGTTCACAATTCTCTATTTCATTACCTGTTTTTAATATTCTATTATTTTCTCCTTTCTTCTGGCTTTGGATTTCATTATGTTCTTTACCAAGTTCCTTATGGTATAAAGTTAGGTTATAGATTTGAGATCTTTCATATTTTTTTAATACCTATAAGCATTTTTAGCTATAAATTTCTTCTTAGTTTACTACATTCTATAAGCCAGTGCTTATGGTGTGTTGTGTTTTCCTTTTCATTCGACTCTGTTTTCTAATTTCTTCTTATTTTTTCTTGACATATTAAATATTTAAGAGTGTGTTGTTTAATCTCTACTTTTCAGATTTCCTTCTGATTTTTAGTTTCATTTAATAATGATCGTAGGATTCTTTGTATATTTCTCTTTCTAAATCTACTGAGACTTGTTTTGTATATATATATATACATATATATATATATATATGTATATATATATATAAATGGTCTGTCCTGGAGAATGTTCCATGTGTACGTTAGAAGAATATATTCTGTTGTTAGAGTGTTTTATACATATTTATTAGGACTATTTAACTTAGAATGTCATTCAAATCTACTATTTCCTTATCAACCTCTTGTCTATATGTTTTATGCATTATTGAACATGGAATGTTTAAGAATTCAATTATTGAAGTAGAAATATTTCTTCCTTCAAATCTGACCATGTTTTCTTCACTTATTTAGGGGGTCTGTTGTTTTTTCCTGCATTTCTATGTGTTTTATCTTCTTGATAATTTTCTTCCTTTATCAATACATATACTATCCTGTCTTAACATTTTTTTACTTAAAATATATGTTAAGTATTAGTATACTTATTATTTTGTTATACTGAGTATACAGTATAGTATACTTAGTATACTGCTATTAGTGTAGTTACTGCCACTTTCCTTTGGTTACTATTTGCATGCAATATATTTTTCCGTCTTTTCCCTTTTAATCTATTTGTGATTTTTGGATTTAAAGAGAGTGTCTTTTAGATAGTATATGGTTAGATTTTTTTGTTTGTGTGTTTTAATCAATTTAGCCAATCTCTGCCTTTTGATGGGAAGTTGCAGGTCTAGAGATAATTCATTCTCTCAGCTTTTGCTTATCTGGGAATGTTTTAATCTTTATCTTATTTTAGAAGGGCATTTTTTTCTAGATATAGAATTATTGGTTGACAGTTTTATTCTTTCAGCACTTTAAATATATTACCCCACTACCTCCCAGTGAACAAGGTTTCTGATACAAATTCAACTGGTAATCTTATAGAAGATAACTTGTGTGTGATGAGTCACTTCTGTCTTGCTGCTTTGCTGCTTTGATTCTTGTTGTCTTTGTATTTCAACAGTTCTATTTTAATACATCTCAGTAAAGTTTTTTTTTTTAACTTGCTCTACTTGGAGTTTGTTGAGCTTCTTGGATTTGTAGATTCATGTATTTCATTAAATGTATGAATTTTTAATCTATTATTTCTTCAAATAATCTTTCTACCCCTTTTTCTTTTCTCATTTTGGGGCTCCCATTGTGCATACACTGGTTCACTTCCTGCTACACAACAGATCCACCAGGCTCTGTTTACATCATTATGTTTTTCTGTTTCTCAGACTCAGTAATTTCAGTGGTCCTATCTTCAACTTCACTGATTCTTTTTCTACTCAAATCTACTGTTGAAACTTAGCTCATATGTGTGTGTGTGCATGCGGGCGTGCTCACGCATGTGTGTGTGTGTGTGTGTGTGTGTGTGTGTGTGTGTGTTAGCAGGAACTGGGATGCCTCCTTTTTTATTTATATTTTGAGACAAGGTCTCACTCAGTCACTAAGTTGTCCAGGTTGGGTTTGAACTTTCTATCTTCCTACTTCAGCCTCCAAAAGTGCTGGGATTACAGGTGTATGCTACTATGCTTGGCATTTCTTTAGCTCTTTGAGCACATTTAAGACAGTTGTTGCTGTAGGTGATCCGGAAGTCTGTTTTTGAGGCTTGTTTCTGTGTCTTCTCATTTCCGGTGGGGGGGGGGTGCTTCTGGCGCCCACTCGGCTCATCTTCTCTGCCCTAGGAGCTTGGAATGCCAGCGGGGGAGCTTCCTTCTGGGTGCTGGGACTGGCTGAGCTTCTCTGCTCTAGGAGCCTGGGATGGAGGCGGGGAGCTTCCTCTAAGACAGTTGTTTTTGTTTCCATGTAGTAAATTCAAAGTCTAAGTACCCTCAAAGATTGCTTCTATTTTTCTCTTTGAAGGGTCCACACTTTTTTTCTGAATGTCTTGTGATATTTTTATTGTTGTTGAAAATTGTAAAAACAAAAAAGCATCTGTAAAAACAGATGCTTTAAAAAGTTGTTGAAGGCAGGGCCAGGGATGTAGTTCAGTGGCACTGTACCTGCCTGGCAAATGCAAGGTCCTGAGTTTGATTCCTGGTACTGGAAAAAAAATTGTTGAAGGCTGTTGTAGTACATTTTAAAAGAACTTTCCCAAAGTATTTTTCTTTTTTCCTTTTCTTTTGCAAATGTCTCATAGGCTCCTTCAGTACCATGGGTTTGGGTTGTACACAGGGAATTTTAGCTGTTGCCACTTGAAATTTTTTTTTAATGAAGGGCTAAAGGAAAGTAAAAATACAAAAAACTTTTCCAAATTTCTTTTTTTATTGATTCATTGTTTGCTTGTTGTAAATCTTCATTTTCCAGAGTTAGATCTGACAGTCTCTGATGCTTCTGTGGAGGATAGAAGTTTGGAGCTGATATCTCCACCATTTTGCTGACATTCTGTTCATTCAATCTTAATCTTTCTTGATTACATATATATTCCTACCCATGTTGGCATCCCTTCTTTCTTGCCCCTAGGAGAATAGTGATCTAATAGCCATTGCACTAACCCTCACTGACAACAGGTAGTATCCTAGCAAGGACCCCTTGCATCAGCCCTAGTGCACATCTAGACTCTCAACAATTCATCTTCATGCCTCAGTGAGGAAACATAGTCTATATCTTCCATGAGGAGCAAGGGCAGCTGAAGGGTTGGTTAAGACCCCTTAGAGCACACCAACCCCTTTGAGTATTTGATCCCACCTGCATCAGTTGTCAAAGCAAGGTGATCACATCTCCATTTAATATGGAGAAGTCAAGCTTCCAGTAGCTAACTAAATAGTGTATTAAAAAGCCAGTTCCAAGCAGCCTGGTCTGGTAGTTTGTTGCGACAGCACCAGAAATGAATGTGCTGGACCCAGGGATTTAGCTCAGTGGTGCCGCCACCTGCCTTGTAAGTGCAAGGTCCTGAGTTCGATCCCCAGTACCAAAAGAAAAAAAAAAGCAGAAATAAATGCCAGGTCTCTAGAGCCTACTCCTTCCTTTGGAGGCACTACCACGCCTGATGCAAGCTGCTTGGGTGCTCAGTCTCTGTCACTTCCAGCCCTGTGACTGTCTTTCCTGCCATTGGGCCTCTGCTATTGCAGGATTTCATGGCTGAGTTCACCCCTTGCACCCTGCAGCCTGTCCATAGCACTTACAGCCCTTCTCCTCCACTCCTGCCCATTTCCACTACTCTGCTTATTGTCTACACTGGAGTCCCTGAGGCCTCCACCCGCAGGAGCCTCACCTACAGCACACCTGATAGGACAGGTTTTAGCCACAAATCTCAGAAGCACAGCCTGGGCTAAGGTTCATGTGAAAGTGATTTATGAGGAAAGGGCAGCAAGATGTGCTGTTCGTTGGTACCCATGGCACCCTGTGAGGGTGTCCTGGAGAGAGCATGGTCATCCCCAGCAGGCTGATGGTGCTGCCAAGGACTCCCAAGGCCTGCAGTGGGAATTCCTGGGTGCTCCTGACCTTCCCTCTTGCAGCCCCCACCCCACCCTGCTGAGGAGACCTAGGATGATAGGAGGAGTGAAGTTCATCCCCAGAACAGGGAACAGATAGCACAGAAGGCCAGGGCTGCTGGGACCTGACACATCTGCCTATTCTAGAACATAAGGAGGGGTAGCCAAGTGCCCCTGCCTTTGTTTAATAAACAAAGGCCACTGGGACCGGCCTCCATTTTGTTTCTCAGGCATCAGGGCATACCTGCCCAGTGGCTTTTGGTACTAAGCTGGGTACTGAGCACAGATGTCATTCAATGGACAGGGTCTCTTCCCAGAGAACCTGGTAGGAAGCAGGGAGGACCCCTGCCTGTGCCCAAGCTGGAATGAGGGAGCTCTGAGGGTCTGGAGTTACCAAGTCATCCCAGCAAGCTAGGGGACAGGGACATGAGGGAGCGCCTGGAGGAGCAAGTGTCTAAGAGGAGCATAAAGTAAAACAGCAAAGGGCTCATCCTGCAAGGGCGAGTGTGGCTCACATCACACCAGGCGCCAGAAACAACAGCAGGAGAGGCTGAGAGTGGCTTAGTATGGAACTCTCCTCCTGCCACCTGCTGCTCTCTGCCAGGACATGTGTCCACACTTGTGAGAGGAGGGAGAAGCTTAGCTGGCTTCTGAGGGCCAGAGACACCTGGGCTCAGTCAAGGGGTGGCAGGGGGTCCCAGCCCCCAGGCTCAGCTCCCAGCCTTAGGACCAGGGGCCCCGAGAGCTGGGGCAGCAGTCTGCCTGGTTCAATACAGGAGCCAAGTGCTCTTTCTGTGTGTGTGTACACATGTCTACTGTGTGTTGGTGTGTGAGTGTGATAGTACATAAGTATGTGTAGGAATGCGTGTGTGCAATGCATATAGTATATATGTGTACGTGTGCTGTATGAATGTGCATTTCAGTGTGGTATGTGTGGACATATTGTATGTGAGGTTTCCGTCCTGGGATTAACCCAATCAACTGCAGAGCTGTGCCCAGGACCCATCGCAGCTACAAGACCCACACCCTGGCCCTGGTTGTATCTTCCTTCTCACCTCAGCCCAGGGCAAGATGCAAGCAGGGTGAGCACTGCAGGAGCATGTGGGGTCCAGCTGCCACGCCATCTGGGGCTCTGTGATAACAGGAAGGGGGAGGTAGGGCCAGGACTTGGAGGAAGCCACCACTGCCAGACCTGCAGCTTCCCCAGTACCCTCTGCCTGGGTCATGCCCTTGGGCAGGGCTCTCTAGCAGCCTGCTAGTAGTAGCAGATGCCAGTGATCAGGCCCCTCCTGGGGCAGGGATTGGTGGGGCTTACTGGGCAGAAAATGGCCTCACCCTCACGGGCTCTCTAGAGGTCCCTGCCCACCACATGAGGCTACACAGGGAACCTTGGATTTGGTTAGGATTTGGGGGCTCTTTCCCATGAGCCTTTCAGTGGTGGCACCATGTTGCTCACAGGTGGGGGCTCCCTGGATCCCCGAGTTCCTGAAGGGCTTGTGCATCCTTGCTGCAGAGTCTGGCTGCAACATCCTTGCATGGTTCAGTAGAAACTTCTGGAAGCCCAGAAAATGTGGCCATTGTGACATCCTAATGCCTGAGATTGACAGAATCTCACAGGTTGAGTGCCTTTTGTGCATCAAGTTGTGGTCACAGTTTTTGTCTGGGTGAGCTAACCAGGGCTCTCAGTTGCTGGGGCTCAAACTGCTGCCTGCCTGGCAACCCTCTGATTTCTATTTCTAAATTCTTCCCAAGTTTCCAAATCCCTCACCCTAAAGACCCCATCCTGATGTGTTTGGAGTCACCTTTTGTCTGGAATTCATTCTTTGAAGACATATTGTTTTGTGCCTGAAAGGTTTTTAACATGGGTGTTTTATTTTATCTTTTCAGCCCTTTGCTTTTCAAGTTCACCCTTGCCTCTTCCCACCATCTGGCCCTCTGAGAAGTGTGTTTGTTGAACATTGTTGTCTGCTCCCCTTGTGCATCCAGTAACCTCTGGTCCCAACCAAGGCCATTCTTGCAACTACTTCCTCATGCCTCTGTGTGACATGAGAACACTCTTAGAGTAACAAGGAAGTCTTGGGATTTGGGCCAGTTCAGAATGAAAGGACCATGCAGAGAATTTGGTGTAGTTCAGTTTTGAGCAATTGGCAGCCAGGACCTCTGGAGAAAAGTCTACAAGTAAATTTGGGTCTGGAAATGAAAACTCATAGGATTGGTATTGTAAAGTATGTGATACACACATGCATACATATAGCCATTATACATGGATACACACAAAAACATACACATGTGCACATATAATACAATTCACACCACATACATATCTGTATCAAATAATACATACCTGTATTCACATTTGTGCACATGTGTAATACATATTCATATGTAGACACTTTGCAATGCACACTCCCACATAATCTGTATGCATATGCATATAGTACATGTGTGCACACTCATATATGTACACATAATACAACACACATACATAATATACTCATGTGTGTACAGATAGACATATACCTATATGTACACAGACTCCCACACATACATACAAACAGAAAAGTATAACACACATCTAAATGCACATGCATATACATACTTACACACATATATACATGCGCATTTGCACACATTCACACACATTCAACATAGATACATTCACAATCAACATATACACAGATGCCCATGGGTGACTGTACAAACTACACATTCACACACATGCATGTAATACAGATACACATGCTCATTAATACCTAGCACATGCTTGCACAACCCCAGCATACATGTACACATGCATCTGTACCAGTCATCTACATTCATATCTCCTTCCCCATCCCTCCCTGTGTGGCTCACCCATGTGGGCCATCACCTTCATCTTCCCGCCTCTCCTGACAGGCCTGGGTGAATTTATTTACAAATGAGAAAACCAAGGCCTTGTGGGTACAAAGGCCCAGGACCACACAGCTTCGGTGACCCTCTTGGAGGGTCAGTGTGAGGGCTGGCTTTGGTGTGAGCCAGTTGCCCATTCAATGTTCTAACCTCCATGCCTCCATTTTGGCAAGAGGGATGATGGGTTTTTCCAGTATTCCACCCACAAGTGCCTGAGGGGGCACCTTGAGCTTCTCTGTGGGCCAGCTCTGGGGATAGATGGTCCACAGAGAGGTCAGAGTCTAGGACAGTCACTGGGGGCAGAGACTTCCCAGGGCCAGTTCAGGCAGGAGGCACTGATGGGTGAGTTTGCGGCAGGTGTGAGTGGCAGCTGGGTTTCTCTGAGGGGTCAGACATGCATCAAATACCTCACCATGATTCGGAGGGGACAGAGGTAGGATTGGGGGCAGGAGGTCCAAGGCTGTGACAGAGATGAGGAGAGAGATGCTCCCTGAGATGTGGGCTCAGAAGGGAGGGGCACAGCTGCCACCTGTCCTGCTGGGGGCAGAGAGGCTCAGATAGTCAGGGAAGCCATGGACAGGCGGCGGCCCCAGGGTCTTCTGACACTTGGAGGAAGAGCCCAGTTCCGGGTCTTGATCCCCAGGAAATCACTTTCAGCTCTGCTTCCAGCTCACTAAAGAGAGGGCTGAAAGAAAATAGCTTTTTACAGTAAATTGTTTGATATCTGAGCAGCCCCCTTCCTGGAGCATCCTGAGCTGGCCACAGGCTCAGGAGGACCTCTGCCCAAAAGTGTGGCCAGCGGCCCAGAAGGGTCTCTATGAAGGCCCGGCCCTCTCAGTTCTAGAGCTCTGCAAGTGGGGATAGGCTCCCCCTAGGGGCTTGGGCACCAGGACCAGAAGAGTCCCTAGAAGGGAGGGCCCAGACCTGTTCCTTCCACATCACCAAGGGCTCCTGTTCCTGGGGATGGAATTAGGGGTCTTTGGCCTTGGCCCAGCCACAGGTGTGTACTGTCTTCCTACAGCCCCCTCTCCCAGTGTCCAGCTCTCCTGTAGCCTCTCACCCCCAGCCCTGCCACGTGGCAGGCTTGGGTGAGGGTCTGAAGAATGAGAATGTGATGTAAGGACAAAGGGATCTCACCCCACAGACAGTGCTGCTCCCAGGGCAGGGCAGGTTAGACTTGGCTTTGGGAGACTCATCCATAGGGAAGAAAGGGGTTATCCAAGAAGATAGGTACATTCATGTGACAGAAAGGAAAAACCACTCAGAAAACAGCTTGGCCTTTGGGGTCCAAGAGCCCCCCACCAAAGGCGACACTGGCAGACATGGGGGCAGCAAAGGAGGGGCCAGGTAGCATCTCAGGGATCAGAGCCAGTGCTGGGCTCCTGCTGAAGGCCACTGGGCGAGGTGGCTGGAGAGGAGGCAGCTCCCACCACCCAGGGCAGGTCAGGGCTTGAGGCCCAGCTAGACAGAAGGCAGGCCATGGGGAGGACAGAGGGGAGGCACGGGTCAAACCCCCTAGACCTTGTGGCCTGCAAGGAGGGGTCAGACACTACAGGGGACAGGTGGTAGCTGGGGAGAAGGCAGTCAGCAGCACCCTTCCCCCAGAGCCAAGGGTTCTTGGAGGGGTGCTGGGGCCAGGAGTCCTCTAGACTGGGAAGAAGACGCCAGCAGGCCCCCTCTGTTCCCCACTGTCCTCCTCACAATAGCAGCTCACAGTGCTTCCCCACAGCGTGCCCAAGGCTAATCATCTGCACACCCCCAGTCAGGCTTCAGGCCCACAGGACGCTCGACCCCGACACCTGACCCACTGCCTCTCCTTCCACCCATCCGCACCCCTCCCACCTCCAGCAAGAAGCCTGCCTCAAATCCAAAGGTCCAAACTAAGCCTGGCCTTCGGCCCCCTGGGGCCAGGCCCTGGAGAGGTGGGAGCCATCCTGCTCTGCGGGAGACTCTCACTCCACCCACGTAGACAATCCGGCGCTGCAGGCCACCGGAGGCTGAGTGTGGACCCTGTGCCTGGCATGACACCCACATTCATACCATGTTCTGGTGTGGCCAGTTCCTCTTCCTCCTCACTCTGCCCGTGTCACTGCTGCCATGCAGTCTGCCTGACTTGTCCCCTTGTCCCCAGCCTGGCTCATTGCCTGTGGCTGCACCCCCACACTGAACAGAGGAAGAGATCGACACAGATAGAGACAGAAAATCAGACAGATAATGGAAAAATAGAGAAAATCAGAGACACACAGGGAAACTGAGGCCAAGGTAACAAAGTGAAAGAAAAACGGGTCCAGAGGGTGAAAGAGAGAATGGAAAAAACGAAGGGGTAGAGAGATGAGAGGGAGGGAGGGATGGACAAAAGGGACAGAGCGAAAGAGAAGGGGAGGGAGGAGGGGTGGGGCTGGGAGAGGGGGGTCTCCCGGGGACCCTGACCCCAGCGCCTGCCCGAGCTCCCGCCCCTGGGAGCTCGGGTTTCAGGGCTCGGAGCACGCACGGATTCGGTAACAAATGCATGTGTAACACATTAGGAAGAAAGCCCTAAAAAGCCCTCGTTTATCGCTGTTTACGTTACGTGATTGAGGGGAGAATTTGCCAAGACCAAAGGTTACTGCTGGTGTTTCTGGGACGAATATTCCCGCAAACTAAAGCAATTAGCTTCAAGGAACCGCGCACGGTCTGGGGAGGGTTTCCAGGGCGAACCCTGTAATGGACCCTGACGGACTTCGGGGCTACCAACGTCTCCACGTTTCCACGCGGGCACAAGGGTGCGCAGGTTTTCCACATGTGGGGCAAGGGGTGTCACTGCTGGGCCGGGCCTCGGTTTTCCTTTCTGTGGGAGAGGGAGGGGTACAGACCCTGCCGTTGCCGGGCTCCCTTGGGAGTGGTCCATTTTTACTGGTTTCTAATTAGGTTTGTTTTGTTTTAGTTGTTGGTATACGTTTGCAGTACGTAATAATTACATTCATTTTGGGGGATTGGTCCATACTCACCTTGAATCTTGATCATTTTTACTTTCCCTTTGCCCCACCCCCCACCCCATCCCTTCCCATTTTTGCTTTTGCGGCTGTTTCTGTTCACAGTTTGGCTGATCGGATCTTTTCTTCAGATGGTTATGGAAATTGCCTGTGCAGTAATTACTGAATGTTAATCAATAAACACTCTCTTTTCTTTCAAGGTGGGCAGACCCGAGAAACCTGCCCAATAGGCCCCTCTCCTCTCTGGCTTCCCAGGCCTGGAGGTAGGGCCTTGTGGATGAGACTTGACCCAGAATGCCTATTTCCCTATCTGTAAACAAAGTGACAGTGGTGTCATGGCAGCCACGAGGAGGGTGCCAAGAGGTGACAGTAGTTCTTGGCATACACGTGGCCCTAGCCTAGTGTACCCAGGTTGTCTGGCCAGTTCCACAGGGGCACAACATTAGTTCAGACAATCAACGGACTCTGAAGTAGAGACAGGGGTCCACCTCCTTTCCACCCCTTACTATCTGTTGGCCCCAAGGAGGTCTTTTTTTGTCCTTTGATTTCCTTGTGGAAAAACAGGACTAACAGTACCCCTCCCTCTCAGGTGGTGGAAGGGACCCAGAATGTCCTACAGCCGGGACCTGGAAGCCGCTGAGCACAGTGAAGCTGGGAGGGGAATCAGGGCAGGCCCAGGGGAGCCAGTAGGGGCCACAAGACCACCAGGGAGTGCACGCTGATGGGGAAAACTCACCCAAACCAGCACCACCATCACTACAGGGTCTGGAAAGAGCCTCAGAGATCGGGGACTCAGCTTAGCCCAAACTTGAGAAGTCCGGTCGCCTGCCCTCCCCCCCCCAGGACAGACCCTCCTCACCATGTTCCTTATTCATTACACCGCTGGGTGCTGGGTGCAGAGCCTGGGGGAGTTGCCCAAAGGAACAAGCCAGGTAGTCCTCAAGGGGCCAAGTCAGCCAGGAGCAGGGGACAGAGGCCATGCGGGGCGGGGGGGGGGGTTCTGCCAAGTCCCTGTTCGCACAAGGTCACTGTTCTGGCCTGAGTGGCCTCAGGTGAGACCCATCCTTTGCCACCATTACACAGAAATTATCTGCCCTGGAGGGCGATATGGGATGGATGAAACCGAGTTCCGGACAGCCAGCCCTGGGCAACCAGCAATGGGTGGCACCTCAGTCCTTGAGCAAGAAGGGGGACATCAGGGATCCCCGAAGTGACTGCTTGTTGTTTCTTCCTTTCCTGTTATCGGCCCATTTTCCAGATGAGGAGACTGAGGCTCAGAGGGGCTGTAACTGAGCATACAAAACTTGAATACACCTCCAAGTTGAACTGGCTTTTCTTCTGTACCAAAAGTCCCCTGCACCGCGTGCAGACCCTGACCCCCCGGCACGTCCTGGAAGCCAGACGGGCATCCTCTTGGTCTGTCTCCCTGCAGGTCTCCATCAGTCCCAAACTAGATGTGCAGCCCACTCCAAACTTCTCCATGGGCACCCAAACTTCTCCTCCTGGACATCTTCTGAACTACAGAGGCAGCGCCAGGAGGCCAGTGCCAGTTCCCAGGCCAGCAGACTCCTGGATAGCCATCAGCTGCCCCCTTGGGCACTTTCCCCTGGACTCACCCAAGGTTCAGGAGCCCATCCATGTCCTTGTTCTCTGCTACCTGCTGAGGTGCTGCCGGTCCCACCCCACATCTCCTCCTCTACCTGGAGCCCCCTCCACTCAGCAGCCAAAGACCTTGCACAGTACACACTAACTTGCATCCTTGCTTTTCAGGACTGGGCAAACTACCCCACCCCCTCTCCAGCAGCTTTTCTCTGCTCCAGGCTTGGGCCATGCTGCCTCAGAGCCTTGGCATATACATGATGCTCTGCTGGATCCTCTGGCCACCCAGGCCAGTTCTACTTTCTGCTCCTTCCTCAACCCAAGTGGTCCTGAACCCCAGGGTGGGGCTGCACACCCACCTGCCACGGGGCACACTGGCAGCTGGCCTGGCCTGAATGTGCAGCCCTTCATGTGCCCTCTGGGCTGTGCACTTCCTCTGAAGCCTGTCGTGGCACCTACTCAGGAGGTACAGCCTAGACTCCACTGGCTTATGGCCAGGAGGGGACGCCGGAGTGTCCACAGTGCACCTGGATGCCCCTGGCCCAGGCTGGCCTGGGCATCTTCAGCCTTCTGTAACCTGAGGATGCCCAGCAGGGCCCTCCCACCAATCACAGCTCCAGAGCGAAGTGGCTAATTCCTCATGCTTCCTGCTCACCTCAGCATAAAGCGTTGATTCTTCCTCAGCTTGGGATTTGGGTGGGAAAATATTTTCCGAAGGCCAGTTTTCCAATTATACTTAAAATTTGAAAGTTCTTTTTTTTTTTCTGCCTTCCCTCATAGCTGCACTCTGCTAATTTCATAAAGATACCATTTAGCTGAGGTAGGTGGGATTCTGGGCATCGGACGCAGCTTCCCAATGTCAACAGCCAGCTGTAACCGTAACTACTGACTTCCCATCATTTGTGGGGGAAAAATGTTTCTCTCCCTCAAAATTATGGCCTGTAGGAACCAGACAACGTCCCCATTGCCCAGCGGGAAATTACAGAGATTTTCTTAGGTGCTTTACATTATCCCCAATTTGTAAAGTCCTGCTCACTTTAATGGCTTGCTGATGAACCGTTCTAGCCACTGGGCACAAGGAGCTGTTGCCTGCTGGCCATCACTTCAGCGTCCTGAGTCTGAGTCCCTGAGTCATGGGATGGCAGCGCTGGTGGCTGCCACTATGGATGGGGACTGTGCAGGAGGACTGTGACCTCTGGTCTTGGGAGAAGAGGGAGGAAGGAAGGGCCAGGCCAGCGAATGAGGCCCAGAGGGGATGGAGCAGGCCAGACAGCACTGCCTTTCTCACAGCTGCAGCCCCTCCTGTGTGAGATGAGACATCAAAGTGCTGCTCCTTGGGCTGACATTGAGGAAGAAATTCAGGGATGTGAGGCCATCTGGGAGGCTGGTGTAGGGGCTACAGGTGAGGGGCCCAGGTGGCCTGGGTCCTGTGGGGAAAGATGCTGGCCTTTCCTGGCGGGCAAAGGGAGTAAACCACGGGGCAGGATGAAGCGCCTCCCCACTGAGGCTCCAGCCCTCTCTGCCTGGCTGGGCAAGGGTCGCTCCAGGAGAGGCTGGACACCAGTTCTGGACTCCGGGCAAGGGCCCTGGAGGCAGCAAGCGCAGCAAGCAGCGCTGAGGGTGAGAGGCAGAAGCAGAGGGTCCTTGTAGGTACAATGGGCAGAGCCCAGACCCAGAGGGCAGGGTACAGCAGGACTGGGGGCTTCGCTGGGGATAGAGGGTGAGCACAGGTGCAGGTGAGGCACAGGGCATGGGTGAGGCCCATGGAGAATCCAGCAAGGGTTCAAGGACAGGAGTCTCATTCTTCTCTAAGGTAGCAAGGGAGACTTGTGTCTAGCCTATGGGTCCAGTGGTATCAGCAAGGCCAGTTTTAAGGAGGAGCCAGAAATCTGGTTTGTTTGTTGGTTGGTACTGGAAATTAAACCTAAGACTTTCCCACCCAACTATGTCATCAGCCCTATTCCCCTTGTTCTTTTCTTTTCTTTTTTGATAAGTCTCTAAGTTTCCCAGACTGGGTTAGAACTTGTGATCCTCCTGCCTCAGCCTCCCAGAATACTGGGGTCACAGGTGTGTACCACCATACCTGGAAGCAATGTGGTATTTTCTTTCTTTTTTCTATCTTGGTGTCAGGAATTGAACTCAGGGCCTCACGCTCGCCAGGCAGGTGCTGCACCACTGAGCTACATCCCCAGCCCAATGTGGTTTTGATAGGAAATACCCCAGTCTTTCGAGTTTGACACCTACTTCATATTTTTGAAAACTGGGCCCATTAGCACCACATGGGCTGTGGGTGTCTCCTGTTCTTTCACTGGCCACCCTTCCCCACACCCAGCCCCCTCAGTTGGCTCCTTGGTCCTGCCTCTGAGCCTTCGCACATGCCATTTCATCTGCCCAGGAGAGCCTTGACCAACAATTGTGCAGCCTGCTCCTTACTTCTTGGAGGGCCCTGGCCATTACCAGCCTATTCCACTGCCTCATCTTGTTCTCCTCTCATCCTGCCCAGACTGACACAATATTTTATATTTATGGGAGCTTCTGTTTATTGTCTGTTTCTTCACATAACAGTGAGTATGTTAGTTACTTTTCTCTTGTTGCTGAGACAAAATACCCGAAGCCCAAAGTTAAAGGGAGAAAGGTTCATTTGGCTTACACTTCATAGAGGTTTCAGTCCATAGTCGGCTGGCGCCAAGGCAGAGTGGCACATGGCAGAGAGGCAACAGTTAATGGCGGCAGAAGAAGTAAAAGCAACAAGAGGGGGGCCCTTAACAGCATCTTTCTGCTCCTTTTATCCCACCCAGACTACCAGGATTAGGGCAGTGCCAAACCAATCACTCATGTGTAGCAATTTAGTAATCACACGCCCTTAATCCCAGCATCATACACTCTAGATTTAGCTACTTCTGAAAAAGCATGAGGCTGTGGGGAGACACCTAAACATAAGCCATAACAGTGAGCTCCTCAAGGCAGGAAGTTGATTGGTCACTGCTTCACTCTCGAGCTGAACAGTAGGTGTGTGGGATATATAAAGACCTAGTGAAGGAAGGACCAACATGTATGTGCCCTGCCATCCCAGAACTGGCAGCATCCCAGGGTTCTGTCATTCTTTGGCCCCACCATCACTGGGATCTCAGCTTTCTCCTGCAGGAAAGGCCCCTGCTCTACAGGAGAGGTGGCACTGCTGGACAGCTTCCCTCCTGACCCTGTCTTACTGTGTTTGTAGGACCATTTGCCATATGACACAATCTGGTACACCAAAATTGTCTGCTTGCCTGTTCAGAAGAAGAATAAGGCTTAGCACACCCAAGAAATGGTGAGAAGGTTCCTCTGTGTGTCTGGGCACAGAGGGGAGAACTCCAGTGGGGGTGGTAAGGTCACTAGGGCAGTGGACACAGGGAGGAGGTGGGATTTTATTCTAGGGAGACATTAAAGGTCTGTATCAGATCCTGGCGTGGGACACAAAAAGAAACCTGATGGGTGAGACCTGGGCCCTCAAAGAGCTTCCAGGTGGTAAAGACATATAAGTAGAGCAGATTCGCTCCTTGGCAAGGGCTGTGGATGCACAAATACAAGTGCAAGAGGTATGGACCTGTCTTCAAATACTCCAGAGAATGGGAAGACATTTATTCATTCCTATCTTCATGAACATGTCTAGCCCCCTGCTCACCTATTCACTATCTATACACCCGTCATCCATCTCCCCAACTTCCACCCACCTACCCATCCATCTATCATCCACTGACCAGCTCTCCTACCTCACCAGCCCAGGGGATAACAGATAAGACTAGGTTGGAAACGGATAAGACATTTGGCCCTGTTCTCAAGGGGCTCCCAGTAGCAAGCAAGGTTGGTGAATAATCTCACAGCTCCCTTTCAGCAGGTTTGCTGGGATAGTCACAAGACGGAAGGGCCACCAGTGGTAAAGAAGAGTGACTTATTTTACCTGGCCTTTTTGGCGGCAAGGTAGGTTTTGAAGGATAAGTAGCAGCTTGTCAGGTGGACGTTGGAGGGAAATCATTCTGTATGGCGGAACTGACCGTGCAAACCTGAGAAGGCAGGAAGCAGCCAGAAGTGCTTTTATGGTGCGTTAAGATTTGGAAGGGTGTGTGCAGAGGCACACAGTGCAATGGTGCTGGAGGTGGAGCAGGACCAACTCGGGGAGACTATTGAGTCTGTGGTGGGGAGGGGTAGGCCACGTGGGGGTGTGGCTTCAGCAGGCCAGGGCCAGAATGGGCTTGGAGTTTATAAGAGCCATCCTGGGGCTGCTAAGAAGTGATCTCAACAGAGGGACCAGTAAAGGCAATACAACATAACATCCATAAGAAACACATTTCCTCCTAGGATTAAAAAATGAGTTTCAGCAGGAACAAGACACCGAAATGGGTCAAAGGAGTAGGGGTGGCACTGGGATCTGAAGCAAGGTTCTCTGAGTCCAAATCCATCCATCACAGCAACTCCTAACAGCTTCCTGGAGGCCTCCTGCAGGGGCTCTGCTGAAAGACCCAGTCCCATATTCTGGACCTCAGGTTCTGTCCCTTCAGCACCAAGTAGGGAAGATGAAAGGAAGGAAACTTTTACTGGGTACCTGTACCACAGTGTGGATCACAATAAGTACTTTTAGGGGAGTGATTTCACCTAATTCTCCAAGCTTTGTTATGAGGAAAGGATTATCCTCCTTTCTTTGCCTAGAAGAAATTGGAGATCAGAGAGAGTAAATAGCTTACCCAAAGTCACAAGACTGGTAAGCAGCTGAGCCCACAGGCAAACCAAGGGTTAGCTCATTCCAAACCCCAAAACTCCAGTGAGAAGAGAGACAGAGCAGTCCTCAGGCGGCAGGAGACAGCTATGCATAGGCAAGCTGAGTCTGTGCGCCTACAGGTGGCCAAGTGCTGCCCACATCAGGAGGTTTTCCACATTAATACTTAAAATTAAATATAAAAATAATTATACAAGATTAAAAATTTAAATACCAAAGTTTAACAATAAAGAGAGCATCTTGACTTCCAGCCATGGCCATGATAGAAAACTGACTGTCAGATTTATCCTTTTCCTACAAGCAACTAAAATACAACAAAATACTACACGTGAAGCTGTTTTCAAGCATGCAGTATCAGATACAATAGCTGTGATCTTGAAAGAAGAGAGACAAACAGGCAAACTCTACAGTCATTCATACTGATGAGAGTGAATTCTCAAGAAGACACAGTGACTACACACAAATACAGCCAATCACAGAGATTCAAAATGCAGGAAAGTGTTCTGAAAGAACAAAATAGAGAAATAGACAACTCAACATACATAGTTGGAGAGTTAACTTTTGCTTCTGAGTAACTGATAAAATAGACAATTCAATAAGGATCTAAAATAATTCAACATCAAGAACCAAGTTAACACAGTTGACTTTTTCAGAAGTCTATACTAGAAACAGGCAGTTTTTCAACCACACATGGAATATTGACCAAAACAAGCCTGAATAAATTTGAAGGATTAAAACCACATAGAGTATTTTTCTAGCCTCAGCAGAATTAAATTAGATAGCCATAATAAGACATCAAGGAAATTTTCAAATATTTAATAATGTATTTCTAATAACCCATAGGTCAAAGAGGAAATCAGAGAAATTAGAAAATATTTTGAACTAATGAAAATTAAAACAAAACACCAAAATTTGTGCCATGTAGTTAAAGTTGTGTTAAAGGGAAATTAAAGCTTTCCATGCTTCTTTTTTTTTTTTTATTCAATTGATCCCAAAAGTCTTGCTGCTCCCTTACCCTGTCACAGAATGGGAGACCCTATGCTCCAATGTCAGACTACTTTTCATCCTCCAAGCATGCTTATATAGGTACTGCTCCTAGGATTTCTTCTTTTTTATCCCATTAAGTTTATTGGTACATTTTAGGTATAAAATACAGTTACATTCATCATTGGGATCTTGTACCTTTACATGAGTATCTTGGTTC
>NW_004624868.1:2752251-2793288 GCF_000247695.1 Heterocephalus glaber
TTTTAAAGAAATTTTTCTTTTCCTGGTCACTAATTGCAATCTTATCTTCTATATCTGAAATTCTGTCCTCACATTGGCTCATTCTGCGGCATAGACTTTCAATGGAGTTTTTAATCTCCTGGAAATCTTTTTGCATCTGTTTTATGGATTCCATTTGTTTCCTATGTTGGAATTCCATCATGTTCCTCAGCTCCCCTATTTTTTTATCTGTGTCCTCTCTAGATTTTTTAATCATATTTTGCACTATGGGCACAATCTCAGCTGTTATCTGAGAAATTATTTCTGATTTCATTTTTCCCAGATCCTCTTTTGTTGCCAGTTCAGTGAGTCCAGGTGTTTGAGTATCAGATTGTTCCATCTTGTTTCCCTTTGGTGTTGCTGTAGGTGATCTGGAAGTCTGTTTTTGAGGCTTGTTTATGTGTCTTCTCATTTTGACGTGGGTGGGGTGTTGCTGGCACCCAGACAGCTCACCTCCTCTGCCCTGGGAGCAGTGGAATGGTGGCTGGGGAGTCTCTTCCTCGGTGCTGGGATTGGCTCACCTCCTCTGCCCTGGGAGCAGTGGAATGACGGCTGAGGAGCCTCCTCTTGGGCACTGGGATTGGCTCATGTCCTCTCTCCATGCTTCTATTTGGCTTCTTTGACTATTTAAATGTACATCTTAAGAATGTAGGGAAAAAAGAAATTACACTTAAAATGGAATGAAGAAAACATAAGAACAGAAGTCAATGACATGGAAAGCGAACAAAGAGAAAATGAATCAAAAGCTGGTTGCTGTATTAGATTCTAGGTGTGGTAGTGCACACCTGTAATCCCAGCACTGAGGCAGGAGGATCATTGTGAGTTCAAAGCTAGTCTGGACTACATAGTGAATTCAAGCCATGCCTGAACTGAGAGACCTTGTCTCAAAAAAACACTAACATAGTGAGACCCTGTCTCAAAAAAAAAAAACATCTGGTTATTTGAAAAGATCAGTAAAACTGATCTCTCCCTAAACTATACTGGGAAGAGAAAATGAACTGTTATAGCTCAATGATAAAAAGACAAATCACCCAATAAAAATGTGAGAAAGATCAAAAAGACATATTACAAATAGAAGATGAGTAGATGGTCACTAAGAGCATCACTGAAGGTTACTATTCTAAGGCCAGCAAGAGATACCAGCTCTTCATGCCCATCAGAATGGCTACAAATGCGCAGATAGTGCAGAATGTAGCAGGGGTGTAGAGTAATTGCATAGCTCACATACTGCTGGTAGGAATGAAATCAGTATAATCATATTAGTGAATGTTTTAATAGTTTTTCATAAATTTCAAACTATATTTACACAGGACTCAGCAATAGTCTCTCAGGTACTGGAAATGAAATCATGCATCCATCCAACTTGTATATAAAATGTTCACAGAAACTTTGTTAATAATTCGTCCATAAAAGCTGGGGTATAGCTCAGTCCTAGAGCACTTGCCTAGCATGCAAGAGGCCCGGGGTTCCATACCCAGCACTGGAAAAAAAACCCAAATAATTCCTCCACTTTGGAAATATCTACATGCCATCAAAAGGAGACTGGGTGTCTCAGTTACTTTATCATTGCTGAGACAAAATATCCAACACCTACAAATTAAAGGAAAAAAGGTTCATTTTGGTTTACATTTTGAAGAGGTTTCATTCCATAGTCAGCTGGCTCCAAGGCAGGGCAGCATGGTAGAGGGGCACCACAGAGGAGAAACAGCCCATGGAAAGGCAAGCAGGAAGCAGCAGTGAAGACTCCCTTTCCCTTTTATCCCATTGAGGATACAAACCTTTTGGGTGGTGCCACCACACACAGGGTCATTATCCACACCCATAATTATGCTAAACCAATCAGTGGACTGATTTATTACTCCACATCTTTAATCCACATTCACACACCTAGATCCAGCCACCTCTGAAAAATCCCACCTATAGGCCCATGAGTCTTTGGGAGGATATCTAGATACAAGCCATAACACTGGGTTATGCAGAGTATGGCCACACAAGGGAGTACTACTAAGTCATGAAAAGGAACATATTGATGATACAGTTAGCAGCATAAGTGAATCTCAAAATATGTTGAGTGAAAGAAGCCAGATACAGAAGACTCCTTAATATATGCCCCTACTTATGGTAAAGGGCAGATTTGTGTGGCCAGGTGCAGCACCCACTACAATGGCATGTTTTGGGCTCCCCCTGCTTCTAGTCCTTCCCATTTCATAGTTCATCTTGGCTACTGGTCCCTACTGGCAGTTTTTTCTCTGCCTCTTCATCAACAACATAGCATCCACTGAGTAGAAGAGGCATAAATTATTTACACAGTCTGTTTTGGAAGACATGGATTGTTTCCAACCTCTTATTCGCAGGCCATGATCACTGTGAAACTCATCCCTGGGAGTCTTATGCATATTGACAAGGCATGGCTACAGCTCCTAGACTGGATGTCTAGGATCAAAGGTGTACACTGCCTTTTTCTTGGGAAGCTGGTATAAAGTCCCTTGTCTTCCATGGAGCAAGGTCTCCTGGCCCATCTCAAGGCAGAGCCAGGGCCCTGAGTCCTGAACTGCCAATTGAAACAGACAGTAGGAATCACAGTCAGCCACCAAGATAGTGCTGGAAGCCTCAAGTGACCAGTGAGGTGTACTGGCAACACCTGGTTGTGACCACACCATGCACCAGCCCTCAGGAGTCACAGCCCCTACCCCAGGGAGGAGGAAGCCAGAGTCCTTATGCAGAGTTCCTCTTGCCACATGTCCAGTCACCCTGGGTCGCAACAGTGGGGAGTGCTGTGAAAGCAAGGACCTGCATGGCCTAGAAATCCTGAGTCAAAACATCCATGATTCTGAGTGGAGGCCTGCTGATCTCTCTTCTCATCAGCCTCCGAACTTTTCCCTGGGTCTGGTCTGTGCCTACAAAGCCTAGCATTATAGTGTACCCTCCACATCTCACCAAGGCAATCATTCTTTATAAAAAATAAACTCATAAATTAAATCATGAAAAGACCCCTGCTTCTAGCCAAGATGGAGTAGTGGGGTCTATATTTATCTGCCCACCAGAAACACCAAATAGGCAAACAAACAAGATGTAAAAACACTCATTTGTCAAGAGATTGGGCAACAGTCAATCAAAGTTCTAAAATTTGGATCTGGAATGTCCCCAAGGCTCATGTGTTCAAGGCAAGGATCCCAGCTTGGTGCTTTTGTGGGGTGGTAGGACTTTTAAGAGGTGAGACCTAGTGGGAAGTCTTAGGCCACTGAGGAGTGTGCCCTCTATGAGAGGTGTGCCTTTTTCTTTTGCTTCCCAGCTTCCCATGAGGTGAATGGCTTTGCTCTGGCAACTACCCCACCATGATGTGACACCATAGCCCCAAAACAGAGGCTCATCAATAATGGAGTGGAACCAGAAAAACTGTGAGCCAAAATAAAATATTTCTCTTTATAAGTCAATTGTTCAGGTGTTTGTTATACCGTAGTAATGGAAATCTGACTAACATAGAACAGCTATCTATAAGAGCCAGGAAACAAAGGACATGAAACTTTGATTACCCCAGTTTATTGCCTTGAGAGTTTCTGGACCACAATGTTGGGAGAGGGAACTCAGATGTGGTTTGATGGCCACATGGAGCTGAAGAGATAAAGTTAAGTGTCTGGGGAGGCCAGGTCATTAGAGTTTGTAGAACAGGGTACTAAAAAATAGAGAGCTGTTCTGGGGTATTTGGCAGAGTCTGGTCTGATGCATGCAAGAGAAGAAACTACTCAGGGTTGCAGAAAGAATCACCTGAAAGGATTACAGGTCACAATACCCAACACTCATACAAGAACTGTTCCTGGTCACACCAGCCAGGTTGGAACACCTCATGATTGACAGGACCATGGGTAGGATACACAACAAAGTCTCACCTCATTAGCAGGAAATAGTTTTCCTTAGATTAAGCAGTGCTCCATCCCCACCTAATAAAACATTAAAAGTAAGGCTCCAAAAGTCATCACACTGCTTTCAAAGAACTTAACCATGTTCCAGAATGCAGCTTAATAATATTTGTAGGAATACAAAGTTATTCAGTACCCAACAACAATGGGTATTGAAACCTAACAATGACTGGCATCGAATAAAATTACCAGACATGAAAAGAAGCAAGAATATACAACTCATAATGAGGAGAAAAATCAGTCAAAACTGACTAGAAGTGATATAGATGTTAGAATTGGCAGACAAGATTATTAAAAAAATTTTAAAGGGATTAATGCTTTTCTAGTGGGAGTGCATTCTTGCTCTTGTGGGAAGTCCTACAGGTGCAGTTGTTATAAGTGAGCCTGTTACCTCCCCTGAATCTTTCTTGCACCCCATCTTGCCAGGTGATCTCTCTCACTTTTCCTTATACACTCCTGCCATTATGATGCCATCTGCCAGTGGATCCTCACCAGAACAGATCAGATACTAGTATTAGACCTGTAAGCAAAAATAAGCCCTTACAAAGTACCCCAAAAGGTTTTGTTAAAGCAATACAAAATGAACTTGGAAAGTGACAAAAAGGTGGCGCTCTCTCTCGCTTTAGCTCCCAATTAAGACTTATCATTCATCATCAGGGAGAGCAGGCTACCGGCATTTTTAGCCTCCAATTCCAAGTTGAAGAATTCCTGGTGAATGTGGATGAAAGGTCAGGAGCTCACTTATTCCACCAAATCCCTGCCCATTGGATGTAGGCTCCATCCCAGGCACACTAGCCCAAGAATACTGGTACCCAAACTACCCTTGTTCCAGCTTAGGGTAGAGTTTCCACACAAGAAGAAGACATGGTGAACAGAGGCTATAGCCTCATTCAGGGGCCAGATTTCCAGCAGGAAAGTTAGCCAGAGAGAGTTCTAAAGTACTCCGTAAAGGAACTGACATTATTTGAAAAAGAGTGAGGAGAAGTTTAAACCTAAGTGTGCTTTAAAAAACAATAGCTCTTGTTAATCAAGAAGAATAAGTTAAACCTTGGGCCTTTTAGTTCACCAGAGAGAACCTGGGAAAGAGATGTCTAAAATGACTTCTCCTGGGTACATGCAGAACAAACCTTGAAGACTGGTCTCAAAATCTATTCCTCCAAATTTAATTGGATAAGACTGCTCAGAAATTTGTGTTCCAGGGCATTGTCAAAAACAATAAAACAATCATTTGGTAATTGGTGGAGCCTGAAGGATGGAAAGTAATAGCAAATGAAACAGACAGCTTCACAGAGGGATCAGGAAAAGTGTCAAAGAGAACCCTGTTGAAAACACTGTCATCCCACAATAATCTATGGCTGTACCCTTCAAGGAGTGACACCAAAGTCTTCATGCTACAAAGGTGATGAACTTTACTGAAACAGTCCAGACAACTCATAAAACAAATAAATAAGAAAACAATAAAATTAAGTCTCAGAGAGGGAGAAGTACAATTAGTATTCAAAATTGCTAAAATGTATTATTTAAAGTGTCCAGTTTCCAAGAAAAGAATTACAAGACAACAAAGAGTCATATGACCAATACATAGCAAAAGAAAAAGAGAGAAAGCAATAGAAACTTCCTGTGAGAAACTCCAGATGTCATACTTAATAAAGACTTTATGCATTATAAATATATTCAAAGAACTAAAGGAAACCATGATTTAAGTTAAGGAAAATAAGAAAAGAATGTTTTAATGTATAATAGATAATGTGAAATAGGAAGAAAAGGTCCAAAAGGGAAGCGGAAGTGAGAGCAGAAGGGGAAAGGAAAGAAGGGAAAGAAATAAATATGAGAAAAGAAAAAAATAGAAACAAAGTCTTTGTAAATAGGGAGGGGTGGAGGGTTTGAAGGGAGGGCAAGGGAATGGGGAAAAAAAATAAGAACAAAGATATATCATGTAAAGGTACAAATTCCCAATGATGAATGTCATCATATTGTATACCTAAATTATACCAATAAACTTAATGAATAAAAAGAATGTTTTATCAAATATAGAATATCAATAAGATACAAATTATTTAAAAGAGGCAAATAGAAATTCTTTGCCTTCAGAGTATAAGTAAAATGAAAAATTAAATAGAGAGACTCGAGCAGTTTAAACTGACAAAAAATAGAATGAGTGAACTTAAACATAAATCAATAGCAATTATATGATCTGAAGAACAGAGAAAATAGGAAGAAAAATGAACAGAGCCTCAGAGAAATGTGGCACACCATTAAGCACACAAACATACATGTAATGGAAATTACCAAAGGAAAAGAGAAAGGAATAAAAATAATCTTCAAAGAAATAATGGATAAAAACTCTAATTGCTAAGAAATATAACTTTTCACATCTGTGAATCTCAACAAAGTCTAATTCAGGTAAATACAAAGAGATCCACACCCAGACATATAGTAAAAATGCTGAAAGTCAAAGGAGATTTTGATAGCAACAAGAGAAAAGGACTCAGCACACAAGGGAGCCTCAATAAGACTAACAGCTGACTTCTCATCAAAAATAATAGATGCCAGAAGGTTGTGGTATAGGATATATTTAAAATGCTCCAAAAAAAATACCGTTAACCAAGAATCTTATATATAGAAAGTGTATCTTTCAAAACAAAGATGAAATAAAAATATTACAAGATAAAATCTGAGAGAATTTGTTGCTGTCATATCCATTTTATAAGAAATATTAAAGGAAATCCTTCAGATTGAACCAAGTAAACTCAGACAAAATTCAAATCTACATTTAAAAAAAAGATCACCATTAAAAGTAGTTATCTGATTATATATTTTTAAAAACAAAATAAATGAATGTTTTCTCCTCTTAACTAACAAAAAGAAATTGTATAAAACTATACATATAACACATATACAGTGATACCTCAGTTCACAGACTTAATTCTTTTCATGATTTTGGTTGCAAACTAACTTGAACGAGAATTGAATCAAATTTCCCCATAAGGTCAAAAATGAACCTGACCATTAAATTTAATTTGGGTCTCATCCAATTTGCTTTGTGACCAGAATTGTGGAAAGAATTAAGTTTGTGAACTGGAGTACGACTGTAAGGACTTTATATAACATATAGGCCTATAAATGTGATATATTTGACAGCAACAGCACAAAGGAGGTGGACAGGAACTAAGTTATACTGGAATAAGGAAATAACATCACATGGCAACTCAGACCTACGGGAATCAATGAAGAGAAAAAGAAATGGTAAATTAGAAGATAAATATAACTAAATAAATATATACTTACTCTCCTTTCTTTTCTCAGCTTCTATATATATAAAGTAATAATTATAACAATGTATTGTCGAGTTTGTAATGTGCACAGATGTAATATGTGTAACAATAAAAGCACAAAAAGAGAAAGAAAAAATAGTTGTCTAAGAGTAATATTTCTGTATTTCACTGGGATTAAATTAGTAGAAGTCTGAAGAAAAGCCAGATAAATTGACATATGCATGATAAGTTCTAAAGCAACCACTAAGGTAGTAACTAAAAAAAATAGAGAAAAAAATTTATTATAGGAAGTAAAATGTTACACTAGAAAGTAGTCATTTTACATAAAAGAAAGAAGTAAGGACAGAATACAGAAAATAAAAAGTGAAGTGTCAGATTAAATCTAAGTGTATCAATAATAATATTAACTGTGAATGAATTAAACAATAAAAGAAAAAAGCAGAATTGTCACACTGAATAAAAATTATTTAATTATTTGTTGTCTGTAGGAGACATACATAAGATTCAAAGACACAAAGAGTTTTAAAGTAAGATGATGGAAAGGATATATCATGCATAAAACAACTATAAGAAAGATGTAGCTATATTAATATACAAAATAGCATTATACTTTTTCTAATAAAAGAGATTTTATGATGATAAAAGTGTCCATCAATCAATAAGTTACAACATTTATAAACATCTATGCACCAAAGAACACAGCCCTGCAATACAAGAAGCAAAAGCTGACAGAAATGAGGGTAGAAATAGGCAATTCAATAATGATCATCAGAGACTTCAATAAGCCACTGTGAATAAGGGAAAGAACAATTAGGCAGATTGCCAACAAGAAAAAAGATTTGAACAATAATATACACAAATGAGACCTGCCTCATATCTATAGGACGCAGAGCCTTACCAGAACAGAATATAAATTATTCTCAAGTATACATGGAATATTCTACAGAACAGATCATATGACAGGTCATGAAGCAAAACTCAATAAATTTAAAAGATTGAGATTGGGCAAATTATGACATTCCAAAACAATGGAGTTGGAAATTAGTAGCAGAAAGAAATTTGGAGAATTCAGAAATACATAAAATTAAATTACAATTGGTCAAAAAAGAAATCACAAAGGACATAGAAAATATTCTAAGATGAATAAAAATGAGGACATACATATAAAAATTTTGGTATGCAGCTGAAGTAGTGCTTGGAAGTGAATTTATAGATGTAAATTATATGAAGGAAGAATACAGATCTCAAAGCGACAAGCTTCCACCTTAAGAATCTAAAATAATTAGTGGAAATTGAGCACAAAGTAAGCAACAGAAAGGAAATAATAAGGGCTTTAGTGAAAATTAATAAAACAGAAAATAGAAAAACAATATAGAAAACCAACTATGGCAAGTGCTGACCCCCTCATAAAAAGATTGACAAAACTGACAAATAACAAAGTTGATACTTGGTCATAGTATGTAACCCTTTTTACACTAAGGACTACGCCTAGACTGACTAAAACAAAGACATGGCTTAAATTACTAAAATCAGAAGCGAAAGAGGGGAAAGAAATAAAAATAATTATAAAGAATACTATGAATGGCTATATGCCACAAATTACATAACTTACATGAAATGGACAAATTACTAGAAAGAAAAAACAAACTGACTCAAGAAACTTTTTGAAGTCTGAGTAGACCTATGCAAGTAAAGAGTTTGACTTAGTACCTGAAAAACTTTTGCAAAGGCCCCATGATCAAATGGCTTCACTGGCGAATTTTACCAAATATTTAAAGAATTAATATGGATTTTCATAAATTCTTCCAAAATAAAAGGGATGGAGCATTTCCAACTCATTCTATGAGGCCCGTATTGCCTTAATCTCAAAATCAGACCATTACATCATAAGATACATCATTCCTATTTTCATATTCATATATTCTTATAAATATAGACACAAAAATACTCAATAAAATACTATTAAACAGAATCCACCAACACATAAAAAGGATTATACATCATTACCAAGTGGGATTTATCTCAGAAATGCAAGGTTGCTTTAACATCTGAAAGTTAGTTAATATAATACACCACATCAACAGAATGAAGGCTAAAACCACACTTTAATCTCAATTGATGAAAAAAAGATATTTGACAAAATCCAATACCCTTTCATGATAATAACATTCAACAAACTGGGAATAGAAGGAAACCTCAACATAATAAAAGCCATATATAAAAAGCCCACATTGTTTAGTAAAAAACTGAATGTTTTTCCCTTAAGGTAAGGAACAAGATCAGGATGTCTGATCTCACCACTTCTATTCAACTTGTGCTAGAGGTTCTAGCCAGGGAAATTTGACAATAAAAAGATATAAAAGGTATCTAGACTAGAAAGTAAAACTGTCTCTGTTTGCACATGACATGATATTGTAAATATAAACTACTAAGGAATTCACTGAAAATCTGTTAGAACTAAGCAAGGAGTTCTTCAAGGTTGTAGAAATCAAGATCAACATATAAAATCAAATTTATTTCTGAAAAATTCTATTAGGGATAACATCAAAAAGAGTAAAATACTTAGGAATAAGCTTAATAAAATAAGTATAAAACTTTCACTCTGAAAACTACACAATATTGTGGAAAACCTAAAGAAATGAAATGACATCCCACGTTCACAGACTGAAGACTTAATATTCTTACAATGGCAATATTATACAAACTGATCTATAGATTTGACACGATCCCCATAAAAATCCCAGCTGACTTCTTTCCAGGTATTGACAAGCTGATCCTACAATTCATAAAAAAATGTCAAGGGACCTGAAATAGCCATGATAATCTTGAAAAAGAAAAAAGAATAATCTTGACAGTGCTGGAGCTACTATCCACATGCAAAAGAGTGAAGTTGTGTCCTACTTCACACTGTATACAAAAATTACCTCAAAGTGGATCAAAGACATAAATCAGAGAGCTAAAACTATACACACTTTAGAAGAAAAAGCAAGTCTAAATCTTCACAATCTTAAGAGTAGGAAATAGCTTCTTTGATAAGACCTCAAAAAGCATAGCAACAAAAGAAAAAGTAGATAGACTGGATATCATCAAAATTTAAACTTTTTTTTTGCCTCAAAGGACACAACAAAGTAAAAAAAGACAACCATAAGGGAGATAAAATATCTGCAAATCATATATCTTATAAGGGACTTGCATACAGAATATATAAATATTACTCAATAATAAAAAACTTCAAGATGGGCAAATGATCTAAATTGATATTTCTCCAAGGAAGACATACAAATAGTTATTAAGAACATAAAAAGATGCCTATCATTGTTATCCATAAGGGAAATAGGGAAATACCAGGAAAACCATGAGATACACCACTTTACACCCACTAGAATGGCTACGATAGAAAAGGCAAAATAGCAAGTACAGGTAAGGATATGGCAATCTTTGTGCATAGCTGGTGGGAATATAAAATTATGTAGCTGTTTTGGGAAATTGGTGATTCCTCAAGATGCTAAACACAGAGTTTCCATATAACCCAGCTATTCCACTCCTAGGAATATACCACACATAAACAAAGACTTGCATATAATATACAAAGCAACTTTATTTAATAACCAAAAAAGTAGTCCCAAATTGAAATCAATCCAGGTGTCTTTCAATGAATTAATAGCTGAATGACTCTAGTATGTTTATGCCATGCAATATTACCAGCATAAAAAAAAAATGAGATGCTGAAACATGCAACAATGTGGATGTATTTCCAGATGATTATGTTGAGTGAAAAAACTTACACATACCAGGTGTGGCGGCACATGCCTATAATCCTAGCACTCTGAGAGGCTCAGGCAAGAAGACTGCAGGTTCTAGCCCAGCCTAGGAAACAGTGATTTAGCGAGACCCTGTCTCAATATAAAAAATTTTAAAAGGGCCAGGGATGTAGCTCAGTGTGAAGGCCCTGGGTTGAGCGCGTAGTACTGGAGAGAAAAAGCTACATATGACAAACTTTTTGAGGTGATATATTGATTGTGGTAGGGGTTCCATGGATATTATATCTATACATCTGTGTGTATATTTTTATCAAGAAAATGAAAAGACAAAAATAGAAGAAAAAATCTGCAATTACATATCTGATAAGGGTTCACTATCCAGAATACATAAAGAACCCCATACCTCTCCACAAAAAAGAAAAATCAGTTAAAAAATGAGTAAATGACTTGAATAGATATTTTTCCAAAGAAGATATACAAATGGCCAACAAGACATGACAAGATGCTCAATATCACTAGTCATTAGGAAAATACAAGCCAAAACCCGAGCATGATACCTCTTTATACTAAGAGAGCTATAATCAGTAAATGGAAACATGGTGTGGCTGTGGAGAAACCAGAGCCCTCATACCTTTCTGGTGGGAACATAAAAGTGACAGACCCTGTAGACCCTGTAAAAAACAGTTTAACTATTCTTCAAGAGCTAGACATGGAGTTACCACATGACCCACAAACACAGCTGCTAGGTACATATTTAAGGGAACTGATACAAGGACGAGACAGGTATGTCTTTGCCAGTGTGTATTGTGGCATTATCCACAATGGCCAAGAGAGCAGAAACAACCCAAGTGTTCATCAATAGAGAAATGGATAAGCAGAATGTGGCATAGTGACGTGGTAAAACATCACTTAGTATAAAAAGAATGATAGCCAGATACACTCTTGCTACATGGATGAACCTTAACAACATTATGCTATGTGAATAAGGCAGACACAAGAGGACAACTACTGTATGATTCCACTTATGTGGAACATCTAGACTAGGCAGAACCATGAAGACAGGAAGTAGACTCGAATTTACCTGAGGTTGGGAGAGAGGAGACCGCGGAGTTGCCATGTGCTGGAGTCGAATTTCTGTTTGGGGTGAGGCTACACAACATGGTGAATGTACTTAATCCCACTGAATTGTACACATAAAATAGTTAAAAGGGAAAATTTTGTGTTATAGTATATTTCCACAATTGAAAACAATATACCAAAATCAATCAAATCACATACTTTAAATGGCCAAATTATATAGTATGTCAGTTACATCTCACTAATACTATACTTAAAACTCAGCAAATTTCACACTTTACATGTTTTTCTTTTGTTGTATGTCAATTATACTTCGATAAAGCAAAAAAAACTGTATCCATGATAAAAAATAAATGTTAAGAGAAAAATGAAATTCTGTGATTATTCTGACAATACAGATTGATTCCCTGATATCTGCTCGTGGGAATAAGAGTAAAGGGTGTGTCTCCTCAGCATGTGTCAGGCAGGCTGTGACTCCTGACCCACTTGGCTCAGTTTACCCTCCCTGGCCTCAGGAGGTGAGCACGGAGGCTCTGAAAGTTAAGGGACATGGGTGAGACTGTAAATCCCTGCCTGGACTTTGGTGACATCAAAGAGGCCAGGTCATCTTGCCTCGGGGGCAGGGGAGGTGGGCCTGAGGTCTGTGGGAGACCTGGAGAAGCTGTGGAGTCTGAGGGTAAACCAGGAAGATGGGCAGGAGCTGTGTCCTGGGACAATGGAGGCCCAAGATGGAGACCGCACGCCCTCAGATAGCAGGCTTCTCAAAGTTTCTTCAGTGAGCACTGGGCTTTGTCCCCAGGGCAGGGTTCCCACAGCCTCTGTTAGTGTCGTATCCTACCCAGTCCTCACAGCGGGGGCCTCAGTGTCCTCACTTAAAAAAGGTTGAGGGAAGTTCCTGGAGAAGATTGAGGAGGAGCAAGGGACTCAGGAGCCAGCCCTGGCTCCTCCCTGCCCCTCACAGCTGCCCCCTCGCCCAGGAGGTGGATGCCTGGTGGTCAGTCAGGGACAGGGGATACCCCTCTGCCTTTTAGGCTCCCCATGAGCTGGGGTCTCCCCACTGCCCGCTCAGGTCCATCTGTCCCTCAGGCTTAGCCCTGGTCTGCAGCCCCCGAGGGCCTAGCTTGGACAGCCCGGCTGGGCTATGAATAGCACATAGCCCTTTTCCTTTCCAAATATAAAAATGTTTGCTTTCAATCAGGGGCGTCTGGGGAAATGGAAATTATAGGATTGGAGAGTGTCCTTGGGTAAAGAAATACCTCGAATGCCGAAACCTCACAGGGCCTCTGATTAGGGCTGGAATAATTCCTGCTGTAATATAAACAAGCCTTGCTGGGCTAATGGGGGGTGGGGAGCAGGGCGGGAAAGAGGGGCATGTGCCACGGCTTTGTTCTTTCCCCTCCCAGAGTGCCAGTGTGCAGGCCTGGATACCACCTCCAGCTGGGCTGCCTCTCAGGACATAAAAACCTTGGCTTTCTGGGGTCCGGGGTGATCACACATGGGTTGCTGCCTCTTGAGGCCTGGTGTCCATCTCAGAGGCTGTGGGGTCCAGTCCTGGCTCCTCTCCATGCCTCTGGGCCAGGGGGGCTTGTGTGACTGGCTGGGGCTGAGGCCAGCTAGGCGTGTGGGGCCAGAGAAGAAAGAGAGAAGCCTGGGAAAGCAGCACTGAATAGAAGTTCCCCAAACAGTCCACCAGTCAATCAACAAACATTGGTTGACATCTCCTGGTGGCATTCCATGTGAAGATGGTGAAAATACTGTCCCCACACTCAAAGGAACAGTGGAATTCACAAACCCAGAAGCAAACAAATTCACAAACCCAAAGTCTTGGTGGCAGAGCAGTGGCCTGGGGAGGGGGCTTCAGACAGCCTTATCACTCCCCAGATGGGGACAACAGGGACTTTAAGGTGGCAGGCCACATAGAACACTGGCACTGGCCTGCCACCTTAAAGCCTCAAAGCCAGTCTTTTTTCCTTTCTGCACATGGCCCTGGCCTATCAACTTGTTCGAGGCACAGGTATGTCTAGGTCGTGCAGAACCTCAGCTCCAAGCCCTGAGAGGCAGGTAGCCCCGAAGCACTGGAAACTGGGGAGCATTTGCAAAACTCACAAATCACAAAACAATGTGGATTTAGGACATCAATCCACCAACATCAAGCCAGGGAGCAGGGGCTGCACCATATCCAGGCTTGCTGTGCCTCTGTCTCTCATCTGTGCAATGGGCACAGGTGGTAAGGAAAAAGCCAGTTAAGGGGTCTCTGAGTGAAGCTGTCACCAGGCTTCATGGGCCATCGACCTGAGGGCTCTGGGGGCCACCACAACGTCTGGTGGCACCAGCTCTGAGAGGCCGCCCTGCTGGAGGACAAGACAGGTCACAGAGGAGCCTTGACCCACTCAACTGGGGTCATGGGGAGAGGAGGGAGTGAGGAGGAGGTACAGAGCAGGCTGTTTGCCCCTGGCCCAGGGGTGGGGATGGAAGGGTCCAATCCCCAAGGTCCCAGGGGCCGGGGCCAGTCAGGAGTCAGGACACTTGCTTGGTCAGGTGGGCCAAGGTGCAGTTGGTGGGTCCAGAGCAGGGGGAGGGGGAGCACAGGACAGGGCTCAGTGTGGGGCACCTACCTGGGCTCCCAAGGGCGGATGCACACCCAGCCATGGCAGGTCAGAGGAGAGGCAGCCGCCAGACTTTGCAGAGTGACTGTGTGACCACCAGGACTCCTGTGCCTTAACAGACAACCTGCTGAGAGCCCTGGGGGTGGGAAATGTGCCCAGGGCCTCAGAGCCCTCGGGAGGAAGCCGCACCTGGAGTGGAGGGCTCAGAGGGTAGGGTGGGAGAGTGGGAGGGCTAGGCCCCAGGAATGCAATGGCCCCCTGCCCGCCCGCCCTGGACCCGCCGGCGGTTCCGTATTTACACTACATTAATAATGGTTTAAACGTTCTCATAAATAGATGCTGATTAATTGGCAATCCATTTGCTGAAGGCCGGCCTGCCAGACGGCTTCCTGGAGGCCCACCCTTCCACATCCCGATAAATACCATCAGGAGCTCAGGGGTGCTAATGTATAGGTGCCCCACCCGAGGGACAGACGGGGCAGCCCTTCAGCTGGGAAGGGCAGGCCCAGCTGCCTCGAGGACAGCTCCAGGGGACCCTGGGGGCGATGGGGCCCTCAGTATGGGGAAGGTGGAGGCTCAGTGGCCCTGCAGTGGCCGCCTGGTGGAACCCAGAAGAGCTGAGGTGCTGCAGCTGTAGCTGGCCCCTGAGCTTGGCCCCTCCAGCAGTGGCCAGCCTGTGTGCCCTGCACCCAAGGGTGGCAGTCCTGTGTTTTGAGGAGCACAGCAGCCTGACCTGGACGAGGGAAAGCCCTTCCTATTGCATGGACTCTCCTGCCTGTCACCATTGAAGACAGCTGTTCCAGGTCCTTGGGGATTTGGGGGACCTGGAGACCATGGCAGGGGGGTGCTGGGGGAGCGCAAGTCGCTCATGTGAGGGTAAACCACAGGCAAGACTGCCTGGGGGGCTTGACACTCCTGTTCTCTGCCCCTGGCCCCCACGTGCCCTCCCTTCTTGCCGCCTGCAGAGGCCCCTGCACAACAGGCTGGAGTCCCCACGGGCTCCACGCTGCAGGATATCTTGGAGGGGGGGACAGCATTCATTCCCACAGAAAGCAGAACCAGTGCCCCCGCAAGCTGGGTCATGGCCCCCTCACCCAGCCAGGAGTTGGGCTGAGGGAGGACCCGGCCCCCAGCCCTGTGGGCCCCAGCCCCTGGCACCCCCATCCCCTGCCCCAGCCCACCTCACACTTACCAACTGAGCTGTGCAGGGCATGCTTCTTGCACCCATTGTGCAGATGGGAGCACTGACAGTCACCTGCCCAGGGTCACCAGGCCCACAGGTGACAGGTCAGGACATTTCCCTGAGTCTGCTCCAGGCTGGGCTGCTGAAAGAATGAATGTGAGAGTGATGAATGAAAGAATCCTTCAAACCCACGTCCCAAGAGAGAAGGGAGTGGGGAAGAAGGGAGAGGTCCCCCTCCCACCCCTTCCCTGATGATTGGTTTTTAAGCTCGGGCAGACCCGGAGTAGGGAGGTCAAAGGTGGCCACTGATGGCTGTCACTCAAGCAAAATAGGCCCGTTTTCATTTTTCACTTGGGCCCAGACCCCTCCAAACAGACAGTGATTAGGCCCTGATTGAGCCTTTCCTCTGCCTGATGACTCCCACATGTGACCCGCTCCCAAATTACATGCAAATGTTCGAGCACGAGCTGCTGAAAGCCCCCGCCCCCTCCTCTTACCTCGCCCCCTCCCCCGCAGGCCTCTCCCTCCCCGCCACCACGCCCCCTCCCGCCCCCCGCAGGTGCGCGGCCAGGTCGCCGCCTCACCTGGGGCCGTGCTCCGCAGCGCCACCTGGCGGAGACCGTGGGGTCCTCGGTTTGCTGTGCCGTGAAGAGCGTGGACCACAGAGACCTGGGCTGTGCCTGTGCACGTGAGCGGAGTCTCTAACCACAGGACGGTGGTGGCGGTGGCACTGACGGTAATTGCTATGGAGTCGTTGAGGTTGAATAGCTGACAGCTCAGAGCTGGCCTCTGAGTGGCACACCCCAGATTCCCCGCCTCGCAGACCGCCTATGGTGTCACACTCGCCAGCCACGAGGAAGGGACCTCTGCCCACAGGCAGCCCAGATTGCTCCTGGAGCCCTGCAGCCCGGACATCTCATCCTCAGCGCCCTGCACGGAGATCCTGGCGGCCGCTGTTGATGGAGACTCCCGGGTGCCAGTGGCCGCTGAAGAGCCCTGCCCCCAGCTCCGTTCATACTCACACTGTCCTAGGAGGGTGGTGACACCGTGACTCTCAGTTTCAGAAGACACTGTAGTCCCCGAGAGGCTCCAGCAGCAGAGGTGTCTGGGGCTGCCTATACCGGCAGCGTGGGAGCTGAGGCCCTGGCCCTCGGAGGGCAGTGAGGGACCCAAGGCAAGGCAGACTGTTGTGTCATGTCCTGGGGCTGGGTCATCCCACCTTGGCCCTCGCAAGGCAAGAGCCCCCTGCCCAACCTGCTCTCCGAGTCCTGGCCACACACCTCCTGGGACCGGGTCTCAGTCCTGTGCTCAAGGAGCACGGCAACCCGAGCTGGAGGAGGGAAGGGCCCTCCTGTCCCATGCATTGTGCTGTCCGGAGATGCCACTGGATCTCAGTTCTCATCCTCTTCACCTGTTCATGCAGCCAGGCCTTTTCTGTCTCTGGCCACCCACCTGGCTGTCCCCCCAGCCACCACCTTGACCTGTTTTACTGTCATCTCAGTCTTTCAGTAGCCTGCTGGGAGTATGGCTGGCTCTCGTCTGCGTCTGTGTTAACATCAGTTCACCAAGGCAGGAGCCATGCTTGTCTTGCTGGGTCAGAGAGAAGCAGGAGAAAAGAGAGGAGAGAGACTGCAGGATTCAGTCTCACAGCTTACAGCCCAGCCCCTGTGCTTTTGAGCTGCAGACTGACCCACAGGGTCAAGGTGGGAATCCACAGGCAGCACAGGAGGACTCCCAGTTTGGGGCCTGGGCGGACATGAGCACCAAAGTCACTATCTGGGAATCATGGACTGACAAATGCAGACTGTCCCTGGCCCATGTAGGGGAGACAGAGGTGTTGCTCTCTTAGGAACCAGGGAGATGCAGGTCTGGGGAGGAGATGGTCAGTATTCGAGGGATGTCCCAGAGGCAAGGGACTTTTCAGAGACAGTGAAAGGGGGTCACAGGACAGAAGGGGGAAGGGGAATTTTTGCTTTGGATTGTGAAGTTTGAGACAAGGGTGGAGAGGAAGGCAGGTCTTGGAAGCAGAAAAGGAAGATATGGGTAGAGGGCTAAGATGGAGGTAAGGCCTTTAACTTTACCCATGTGGAGCAACCAGGCACCCTTTCTAGGGCCATACTGAGGGGGAAGGAGAGAGGAAGCAGAGATATGAACAGTCAGGCTGCAGGGGACTGTTGGGCAGGTTGTACACTGCACAGGGATGCCAAGGAGTCCAACCAGCTCCTGATGGACATAGTAAGTGCTTTGGATAGTGGCTACCTCCACCAGCCATCAGGGTTATCTTTCCCTGAGGCCCACAAAGATGCCCTCAGGCCAGTGGAGTGCTTGGGAGGGCTGAGTCTCCAAGGTAAGAGGTCTGTCCCTCCAAGGTAAGAAGGCTCAGGGTTGCATGGCTGGTAGGGACACAGGTGGGAGCTGCTCCCCTTCCCACTGCATAGCCTCTGCTCCATTCCTGGGCAGGAAGCTGGCTGCACCCCTCCCTTGCCAGCAGGTGGGTGGCCCCTCATCAGCCTGATGTGGAAAGTGAAATAACTTCTTCCAATTACCCTCAAATCTGGAAACTTTTTGTGCCTTCGCCATTTCCTCCAGCCTGGGAGTTAATCAGCCCCTGGGCCGTCCCCCGCTGGGGCCGGGGCATGGGGGCATCAGGGGTAGTTGTGCCCTAGAAAATTATTTCTCATCACCAATTATTGCCCATTAGAGCTAATGGTGGCATTTAATCACTACACACTTATCTGGGGTGTTTTAAGCCACTGGAACGGCCTCCCTTCTACCTCCTCCCCCACCCTGCTCTCTCTGGAGCACAAGTCCAGCCATTGCCAGAAATATATTTTTTTAAACCAAATCACACATCTGATACCGTTTTGTTTGAAAAATGAGCTGCCCTCCCCTTTTTTTGTGTCTGCTGGTCACACAGCCAGCGAAGCGTGGGGGCAGCAGGCATGGGGCTCCATGGGGTGCGTTCCCAAGGCCTGGGGAAGGAGGATGCCTCCATCTCTACAACTCCGCAAGGGGAGGCTGCTTACTTGGGCCAGGTGCAGATGAGGAAACTGAGGCACGGAGCAGGGAGGATGTGCAGAAGATCCCCAGGGGTGGTGTGAGCTGGGTTAGTCAGATCCAGTGTCTTTCTGCTTTCGTCCCCAGAAGCAGGAGGCTTTGGTGCCCTTGTCTCACCTGCTGTGGCCCTGCTGGGATCAGATATCAAACAAGAACTTTTTAAGATCTCAGTTCATGTTGTCCAGGTGGGAAGTGGGCAGGATCTGACCTCTGCTCTGCACAGACAAACGCTCCAGCCCCTGTGGACTGCTCATGATGGGTCCCTGACACCCAAAGCTCTTGGGCAAAAATCCACCCCATGGCTTCCTTCCAAAGCAGTTCTGGAGCCCCTGAGCTTCAGTTTCCTGTTCTGCAAACCGGGGTCCTGGTTCCCTAAAGGGCAGGGCTGCTATAAGGACTTCAATGTGAAAAGCCAAGGCAGAGAGTTGTGCGATGGTCACAGAGTGGCCTGTTGCCAAGAATGACGAGGCAGGTACCAGAGACGCAGGCCACTGCCCAGCACTGGTCTGGCAGAAGCCAGGGCCTGAGACTACACCGTGCAGTGAGCTGGCTGGATTCACTGTGTTCTGGATAAGCCATCTCCAAGCTGTATCCCTGTGGTTGTGAATGCACCAGTGCCCAGTCCTTGCTCTCTAAAGCTGTTCCCAGGAAAAAGAAGCCAGGCACCTGGGAAAAATGGCTGACTCCAAAGCTGGGCATGACCAGTGCAAGACGAGCATGGAATGTATTGTTACGGAACAGAGCAAGGAAGTCCTAAAAAATAATGATTGTGGCCCATGACAGGGATGCAGGAGCCAGCAGGAAGGGGCTCCCACTGGCTAAACTTAAGACAAATTGCACATCAAATTAATTAAGCAGGGTAATGATTATAACCACTGAAAAATTAGAATTCACAAGCCATGATTGTATTAAATAGATACAGCAGAGGAAAAGCGAGACCAGGTGTAAATGGGGAAAGGGGACTTGGGGTGGGAAGTCAGCATCTCATGGCCATCTTTACAAAGCTTAGTGCAGAGCAGGGGTCAGGCATGGATGCTAAATTCAGCGAAAGCCTGGGTGCAGGGTGGGGTGTTTATGTGCTCATAGTATTTCTCTCCCAGTTCACAGGTGAAGCACAAAGAAGGGAAGAAAGTTCCACAGAAAGGAACTCAGACCACACCTTGGCCACGTGACACAATCCACCACCACAGCGGAGCAGGTGGCAAAGGAGGGTGGGGAGTGCCTGTCCTTCACATCCTATGCCCAGGGAAACTGAAACTTGGGCCCACTTGTTCCCAGTAGGAACATTCTTCTAAAGAGACTATTGTTCAAAAATGTCAGGGGGTGTGGTGTGCGCTGTACTGCAAATTCTCTGGGAGGCTGATGCAGGAGGATGGCAAGCCTGAGCCAAGCCTGGGCAACATAGTGACTTAGTGAGATCCTGTCTCAAAATAAAATTTTTTAAATTTTTTTTTTTGGTACCAGGCATCGAACTCGGGTCCTTGCACTTGCACAGCAGGCAGCAAAACCACTAAGCTAAATCCCCGGCCCTCAAAATAAAACTTTTTGAAAAAGAGCTTGAAATGTAGCTCAGCAAGAAGGCCCTGAGTTCAATCCCCAGTAAACGCCCGCACGCACACGCACACACACACACACACACACACACACACACTCACCAATGTTCTATAAAACAGAGACTCTAGAGACCATTTCAGACTGGAAGAGACCCAGGAGGATAATAACTAAACACAATACCTGCCCTAGATCAGATCGGTGTTGGAGGGAAAATCAGTGCTGTAAAGGACACTATTAGGTCTGTTGATGAAGTTGACACATGAATGGCAGACTCAAGTATTGTCAGGGCTAAATTTCCTGATATTGACAACTGAACTGTGGTTATGTATAAGCAGAACCCTGTTGAGATGGACAAGTCACACTGAAGGGCTGAGAGATACAGAACCATGATGTGTGCAAGTTAACTTCAAAGAGCAAGACGGAGAGAGAGAGAGAGAGAGAGACAGAGAGACAGAGAGACAGAGATGGACACATAGACACAAAGAGAGAGAATGAATGAGCAAGAGCAAATAATAAAGTGAATAATAAAAAGCTAGCTGCAAGTGAGGAGTATCCAGGCGTTCTTTGTCCCATTCTCATGCCTGCAACTTTTCTGTAAGTTTTAAATTGTTTGCAAATAACATGAAAAAAATAAAGTGTTGTTGGTTAGGTGACAGCTTGAAGGACAGTAGTCAGAGATGGATAGTACGAGAGGAAATGCCTGGGCAGAGGCCTAAAGCAAGAAAAAATCATCAAGTGTTCCACAGAAAGGGAGCAATATGTGTCAAGGCCCTGGGGTACCGTGGGACAGGCTGGGTGTGCTCAGGACAGAGTGACTGCTGTGTTTTGGATAAATGTCCTCCAAAGACCCTATGTCGAAGGCTTGGTTTCCTAGCCTGTGGCACTATTGAGGCAGTGGAACTTTTAAGAGGTGGAGCCTGGTGGGCAGAAGCTGGGGTCACTGAGGGTGTGGTCTTGGAAGGATTCAGGCAGGTTCCCCAATGCCTAAGGGATACGTAGAAGGAATTTCGGGGTTCCCAGGGACTGCCCATTCCTCACAGTCTGCATTTCTAGCTGGATGTGGTGGATACCAGTGAGGCCTACAGAGGAGGGACCCAGAGTTGACAGCATGAAACCAGGGCTATGAGGGGGTCGAGGAGTCTTTAGTGGTCTGCACCAGCCCCATGGCCCCTGGCTCAGAGGAGGCCCCCTCAGTCCTAGGTCCCTGGGGGCTTATGAATTCCACTTCTGTCTGTGGCCACAGCCTGCCCTCAGGGGCCCTGTCAAGAACCGTCACTGCAGAGGAACCTGAGACACGTTGCAGAAATGAGCAGGACAGACAAGCTGCTCAGACTGTCCCTTCTGACACCTTGGAACACAGTGCCTGGGATTCAAGTCATGCCAGCTGGGTGACCTTGGACATGTCAACAGCCCTCCACAAAGCCAGGCCATGGTGACACCAAAGAAGCCATGGTGTGGGGCCAGCAGCAAGTGGCTATCTGCCTGGCCTCAGTGAGCTCAGGGTGACTTCATTATTTCTCTCTGCAGGGGAGGAAGAGGACCCAGCCTAGCTCCTGTCATCAGATGAGTGGTTGCCTTCAGATGGCATATTCAGTCTGCACTGGGTTCCTGGGGCGATCAGAGAACACAGCTGTCCTGAACCCAGTATCCTGAGAGCCCTTGCTGCCCACAGTTCCCCAACCCACCATCATTGTGCCCCAGGGGAAGTCCCATGCCAGGCTGGACAGCTACTCTGTCTGTGGTCAGGAGACAGAACCACAGAGCTGCAGGGTTGGCCAGGGAAGGGAGCAGATTCCCAGGGGAACAGGAAGTTTAGGGTCTCTTGTCCATGAAGCCTGAGTGGCTCCTTCTGGACTCTGAGGTACTGGGCTCCCCATGCTGCTCTTCTTCCCCCATCTTCTCGCTCAAGCCCCCGTGGCAGAGACGCATCCATCCATCCAAGAGCCTGCACCACCCGGAAGGGGCCAAGGTTGGTGTCAGCAAGGGCCACTCCGAGAGCCTTCAGGGCGCGGCCTGCAGGCAAGATGGATGGGCATCACGGGCCACTTTAAGGCCATGTTTATGGGACACCGAAGCAGCTGGTCAATCCCCAGGGACCATCACTCACCCGCTACCAGGGGTCCCTGACAGGCACCGAGATTGTGTGGCCGCCTTAACTCCAGCAGCACTTAGAGTCTTAGTCCTCTGACTGGAGGGTCCTGTCCCAGCCACCAGAGCTTGACAGATGAGGCCCCTGAGCCATGCTGAGAAGACATGGCTGCCAGGCTCACTCATGCTGCCGGCCAACGAAGACGGTCATGAACCTTGGATCCCAGGGCTCCACAGTCTCCGGGGCACAAACTCAGGGCTGCTGGTGTTCCTCCTGCAGTTTGGTCACAGAGGGCTGTGCACCTGGGCCTGAGAGAGGCCGGCCTGCAGTTGGCTTCATTCGTGCTCCCACAGTGGCGTGTCTGTGCAGGCAGGCCAGAGACAGGTCAGCTCCTGCTTCTTTGAGAAAGTAACTCTCCCTGTTCCCTCCCTCTCCCCCTCTTTCCTCACTCCTTCCTTTCACAGGCTGTTGATTTAAGAAACAGAGAGTATGAAAAATCCTGCCCTAAGTCACTACCTCCACCTTAAGCCACCCAGAGCAATCAGTAGGTTGAGGTTCCTGGGGGCAGATAAATCTAAGGGCACACAGGCCACTCCACTTAGTGACAAAGCTTGGTATCTGTGCTGGAGGACATGGGAATCAGGAGGGCTTGGGGAAGAAGTAGGGGCCACCTTGCTCTGTCCCTCTGTTCTCTCCCCATCCCCGGTCTCCGTTTCCCCACCTGAGAAGTGGCATCCCTAACACTTGCACTTTAGGATGACATGCATGACTTGGAGTTCCTTGTAATATGCTTGCTAAAACCAAGGACTCTTGTTAGTAATAAAGACAACACAAACCAGACATTACAACTGTTTCTCATAAAGCACCATTTCAAGGTAGTGAGCTTTAAAAAGGGCTCATTCCAATGAACAATATACAAGCCCACTATATGCAAAAATTAACTTGAAATGGATCAAAGACCTAAATGTAGGAGATAAAACTGCAAAGCTCTTAGAAGAAATCATAGGAGGAAATCTATGTGGCCTTGGACTTGACAATAGATTCTGAGATATGACTCCAAAAGCATAAAAGCAACAAAAGAAGAAAATAGATAAATTGGACTTCAACAAAATTAAAAACTTTCATGCTTCGAAGTACACCATAGATTGTAAAAACACAATCCACAGAAGGGGAGAAAATATTTGCAAATTATGTATTTGATAAGGATCTTGCATCTAGAATATACAAAGAACCCTTACAACTCAGTAATAATGACAAAGAACCCAGTTTTTAAAACAGGCAAGGGATCTGAAGAGACATTTTTTGGAAAAAAAAAAGCAGTACATTGTGGCAAGCACATGAAAAGATGCTCAATTCCACCCATCCTAGGGAAGTGCAAATCAAATCCACAGTGAGAGGCCACTTACACCCCTTCAGATGGCTAAAATCAAAAGGATTAAAAAAAAAATCTAAGTGCTGGTAATCATAAGGAGAACTGGGTAAACTCCTATGTTTCTGGTGGGAATGAAAATAGTGTAGTTGCTGTGGAAAACAGTTTGGCAGGTCCTCAAAACATTAACCATAGAATTACTATATGACCAGAAAACTACCCTTAGGCATATGCCCAAGAGAAATGACACCAAATATCACCAAAAATGTGCACATAAATGTCCATAGTAGTATTATTCACAATAGCCAGGAGTGAAAACCACACATACATCCATCAACAGATGATATACATCCATAGAGTGGAGTATTATTCAGCCATCAAAAGGAAGGAAGCACCAAATCACAAAACAATGTGGATGGACCCTGGAAACTTATGCTAAATAGAAGAAGCCAGACAAAAGACAGATATTGTATGATTCATTGATATGACAGATCCAGAACAGTCAAATCTGTAGAGACAGAAAGGAGACTCTGAGGGTGACTGCTAGTGAGACTGTTGTAACTGCTGGTGGCCCAGGATTTCCTTCAGGAGCAATGAAAATGCTCTCATGTTAGGAGTGCTGTTTGCAAAGCTCTGGGTTGTGGAGCCATTGAATTGTACACCTAGAAAGAGTGAGCTGTATTTTATGGGAGATATATCTCAGAGACGTGTGTGCGTGTGCTTGTGTGTGTGTGTGTGTGTGTGTGTGTGTGTGTGTGTACGCCTGAGCTGTCACCAGGCTGTGTCTCAAAGCCATTTTGGAGAGCTCTCATCTTTCTGCTGGCCCCACATTGCTGTCAGGCAGCTAGGGCTGGTAAGTTTCGTGGGCAAGCAGGGATTCCTATAGCATTTGGCTTCAAAACTCCTTTAAAACCCTGCAATCTTTGGGAATAATTAATGACTACTTGGAATTTTTTTAACAGAGACCAGCCCACTTGTGGTTAACAAATAAAGGAAAAAATTGTCCATCAGAACTTAAGATGATAAGTGGGTTTAGCATGCTTAACTATTTGCAATTGAGACATTAAAAACCTTGGAACCAGCCCCCCGAATGCTCATATCCTTTGGCAAAGTAATCCCCTTCTTGTGAATATTTTCCCCATAGAAATTACTTTAAAAGCAAAAAGCTATGTGCCTGTGGGGGCTTGTACCAGCACTATTTTGTCAGGTGATGTGTCTTAGGAGGGGGGACAATGGACCCTTCTGCGTGTCACACACTGTGGGTGTTGAGGGAGGCAGTGGCCTGCCAGGAGCATCTGATGCGTGCATGGCTTTGCACCAGCCATGGGTCATGATCTTCCTGTGCTATGTCCACATCTTTGTACCAGCCTAGCTCAGAAATCAAAGGCTGCAGCTAAGCCATAGGAACCCACAGATGAGCCAGAAGAGCATGGAGACTGAAACTGAGGGACCAAGAAGCTCTGCAGCAAAACAGAAAGTGCCAGCTGTGGAGGATCGGGCAGGGACAGGTGCAGGGGGGTGTGTTCAGGTCTCAGGCACCCCTGAGGCTTGAGGCCAGCTCACAGACAGAGGGGACGACAGGAAGGCCTTCCTGTGTTTGGCATACAGGGTTCTGGATGCAGGCAGCTCGTTGCCCAAGTCCTAGGGCTACCCTGAGGTTAGCACCAGGTAGGAGGAGCAGAGAGGTGCCTCCCCCCAAGCCAGCCTGGTGTCCTGGGAAGCTCCAGGCATGGGTGATTCCCCAGCAGAGATGAGAGAGGGACATGGAAACCCCCATCCCACTGCAGGGAAAGAGGCTTCCTGGGATTGGGCAGTGAGGAAGCTGGGGGTGGTAGAGGCATCAGTGGTTCCCCTGCCACCTTCAGCTCTGCCACATCCTCCACCTGTTCTTCCCTTCTGAAGATGTGCTTCCTTTCCTTAAATTTATTTACTTGGAGAGAAACTTTCTACCACCCCCAAACCAGCAGAACTTGCCATAAATTAAAGCATAAGAAATAAAGGAAGACATCAGGAGCCCAGGCATGCTCTTTAATGCCAGGCAGACTGGGTTCCCCAAGGCTTGAGGCCTGAGAGGTCAACTCACACCAAGGGCCACCCAGAGGCAGGCAGAGGATAGCAGAGAGAGGTGTTCCCCCTCCCTGAAACAGGCTTCTGGGACGTCCCCACCTGGACCCTCAGCCTGTGCCTCACTGTCTCCTTGGGCCTGCAGAGCTATGATGGACATGTGCCCTGGTGGGCATGACTGCTGGCCTCCAGTCCCTGACAGGCCCTTCCTTCGAGTTTGTTCTCCCAGCTGCCTTTGTGTGCATCTGCTAGTGGGGGTGGGGGCTGCAGTAGGAGATTGTACCTGCTGTCACCCAGAGTCCAAAGCCCTTCCCGAAAGTGTCTGCAGCTGTCTGAGGCCTCCTGGGCAGTCACAGTCCATTAGTGAGGAAGGCACTGCTCTGTAAACACAGGCTTAGGGTGTGGGGTGGGCAGGGGCTGCACTATACACCTGAGCCATGAAGGGGCTTGGCCCTGCACAAGCCAGGGTCTGTCTCAGCTCCACCTACATCTGTCAAGGTCACAAGGAACCAGATCAGTGCCCAGAGAGGCCCTGGACACCTGCTGATCACCCTGCCCGGTCCCTTCACCTGTTGGTGGTGCTGGGTCCCTTTTAGCTCAGTGGGGCTTCAAGGGGCAGCTCGTCTGCTCCCCTCTGCATGTAGGGAAGACTCACATGCCTCCTTCAAATCTCTCATACCCACCCCTACTGCCAGCTTCAAGATGATCTGTTTACACATCTGTCTTCCATAGTAGACAGAGCAGTTCTGGAGGGATCCTAGTGACCTCCCCTTCCCTGTCAGCACTAATCAGTGTTTCTTGAATGAACGGATAAAGGATGAATGAATTCTTAGACATCCATTCCTGGTCTGGCCATGTGTGGAGGCTGCAGACAAGAGAGGGAACTGTTCCTCAGAGCATCAGAGGGTGGTTGGCTCTGTGGGAGATACTGGGGGGACACTGAGATGGAGTTGGAGTTCCCAAGATAGCGCTTTGAACAGAGACCTAAGGTGAGGCATGGACCTACTTGAACAGACCTGGGGAGGAGTGCTCCAGAGAATAGCAGATGCAAAGGCTGGGGACAAGGCCAGCCCAGGGGTCATAGGAGCAAAGGAAAGCAAGCGGCTAGAGCCCCAAAAGGGGAGGGTGGGGCTGATCCCATTCCATCCACCTCATAGGAAACGTGGTTTCCCCAGTGCTTTGCTAGCCCTGAATAGGGGCCCCAGGAATGGTACTAAGCTTCATTAATTCCAGTCCATCAGATTTGAGATTGTTTTCCTCCAGGCTGTGAACTGTTTGTTTTCTTCTCCAACCACAATTACACATGTCAAAAAGACGTCTGGAGGATTCGCCTGCTGGGTGTCCCACCCTGGTCCCTGCCCCTGGCCTGCCTGCGTCCTGCACAATGAGTCTGTGTGAGCTCCGCCCTGCCGGGGCCACATTGGCTATGCCCCCAGAAGAGCTGTGGCAACTCCCACTGTTCAGCAGATTGCCCGGGAGAGGGGCCCTGGGATACAGTCCTGGGAGATGCTCTGGGTGGCATAAGAGGTGTCTGGGAAATTCGTGGTGATCCAAGGTGTGCATGCAGGCTGTGAGGAGTCCTGCCCACAAGCCTGTTCTGTCCACCCCACAGCCAGTCCCACGCTCTCTCCATGCTCCCTGACACCATGAAAGAGCTGGCGGCGGGGGGGCGGGGGGGGTAGTTCTGGTCAATGAGATGTAGAGAAATCTCTCTGGGAAGGAAGTGTCTGAGAGAGATTTATCTTCCCTGAGAAGGTAAGAGAGAACATCCCAGGTGTTACATCCAGATCCAGACACAGGTCCACATCCCTCCCTGCCTTTGGCTGTAGTTCCGTATGGGTATGATGTCTGGAGCTTTGGCATCTGGCATCTGCTTTGTGCCCACCAGCAAACAGCCCGGAGCACTGCATCAGTGCTGCCCCAGTACCCTGATGGGGAAGACAGCAACATCCTTCAGCCCTGCTGTGTGAGTCCCAGCTCTGGCTCATTCATATGCCCCGATCGTGTCACCTAACCCATGACCTCTTCATTCTCTCTCTCTCTCTCTCTCTCTCTCTCTCTCTCTCTCTCTCTCTCTCTCTCTCTCTCATAGTTCTGTTTTCTGTCTAAATGTCTCCTCTTGACTGTCTTCATCAGAACATCAGCTCTGGGGTTGGGCTTCTTCTGCTCGGCCATGTGTCTGCCTTGGAGCAGGACCTGGCCCAGAGCAGGTAACCTGAGTCTATGTTTAGTAAATTCATCTGTGGCCACTCCAACTCCTTCTCTGCCTGAGGCTGCAGACAGGTCAGGGTAGGTGAAAGGAAGGGGAGAGGGCTGTGGACCCCTCTGCCATCCCACCTGCCAGGCCAGAACTGTACCCACTCCCAACATGCTTTGGGACATTGTTACCATATATCACTGAGACTGCACTAGAAAAAGAACCAAAAGGAAATGAGCACTTCACTTGTTCAAGGTGTGTTTCAGTATACAAAAGCACAGGTGGATGAACATACAGGCTGACATCAGAGACGTCCAGAGAGAAGGCAGAGTACAAGCTGTGTTCTGGCAAAGCATTTCTACCCTAGTGAAACTTGGGGGCGGCCACTGACTTCAAACACGCATCCGTATGGAAGTGGCAATGGTGTGCAGGCCCTTACCAGCAGGCACGAGGTCACACTGCTGCAGTGGCCTCATGACTGTCTCTCCCCCTGCAGCATGGCCTTCTTGGAGAAGTCAGGGGTTGCTGGAGTCTTGGCGCCCAGTCTCAGATGTGGATGGGAACTCCGGACTTGCCCACCAGCTGTGGGGCCTGGCCTGGCCTGGCCTGTGGAGCTGCCCGCTGCACACCTCTCATGGCCCCTGTGGTCTCCAGACAGGGTGAGCAGGCAAAGCCACTCAGGAGACAGTCCTGCCTTGAGCTGGGATTCTGGGGGGCAGGGGACCGTGGTGTCAGGCTGTGCAAACCCCCTTGCCTGGCAGGCACAGGCCTCTCACACGCCCAAGCTGCAGTCCCTCAGGCCAACCGCCCAGCCCAGCGCTGTGAGGCCAGGGCAGGCAGTGATGGATAGATGGGGGAGGCCACGCAGACATTCCTGTGGCAGATAAACGGCCAGGCGGCGGCAGAGAGGTGCTCTTGAGAGGCAGGAGATGAGGGGCCTCTGTATATAATAAAGGTGAATGAGTGTCAGCCAAACATTTTTATGCTCTTCCCGAGGCCCCAGCTGCTTCACGGCCGGAAGGAAGGATGAGGCTGTTAGCAAGGGCCTGAGGAGGCAGCTGCTTTGTGTGGGTCCCAGGCCCAAGAGGGACACAGGGGCAGGGCGTGCTTGGGTACAACTTTGAGTCCCTTTCCCGCCCCAGCTAGCCCCACGGCCCTCCTCTGAAGAACTTCCAGAGGTACCAGCTGATGCCTTTGGTGACTCACTCGAGAGTTCTGAGCTGTTTCTGGGGGTACTTGAGGAGCTGGCCAGCTTCCCAGGTATGTGGCCAAGGACTCCCACTAACCAAGATGCAGCCAGCCAAGTGTCCAGGGCCAGCCGCCACATGGGACTGCCCAGCCCACTCTCTACCTTGTCTTAGAACTCAGTCCATCAGCCTGTGACCCTGCAGTTCTGGGTGTCCCCAGGTCCTGAGCACATGTTCAGGAAACACGTAACACACCCCAGCAACGGGGTGGAGGACCCACGGAGGAGCCCGGGCCTGGCATCCGTGGAGGCCTGGGTGCCACAGGGAGAGCACGCTGTCCTGTGAGAGGCTGCGGACTTATCACACCCTCCTGCCATAATACCAAGGTTATCATTCCTATTTTATGGAGGGGTAAACTGAGCCTGGAGACATGAACAGATATGCTCAGGTGGCAAAGCGGCTGAGTTTTGTATTTGTCTCCACGTGCATCCAGTGCTAAACCTGGAATCTTCACAAGTCCCCACTCTTGCCCCTCAGCTAGCCCTGAGTGCTTCAATGGGTGAGAAAATCAAGCAGTCCTCCAGGAAGAGGAAGTAGGATGAGATCTAGCATTTGCTCAGCAGCACTGCCCCCTACACCAAGTGTCAGGCAAGGGCCACAGGGAGCTCAGGTTGTCTGGAAACGCAGAGGCATTGGCCATGAGCCACCCACAAGTGGAAGAAACAGTGCACTTTTCAGCTTTTTTGGTACCAACATCAGCCTGATGCTGAGCCCCATCCCCTGGGCTGGAATCAGTATTAGTATTAATTAATACTAATTAGTATTAGTTGGGGGCTTCTATGGGTCCCCAACTGGGGAATCCCACTCTTTCAGAGACCCTGAGGAGCTTGGCAGCCTTGCTACCTCCCTTTGCCCCACAGACTCTCCTCATGCTTGGGCTCGGAGATGGCCCCAGGGTGCTGCTGAGGGAGGGAGCCTTTCCCAGGATGCGGCTGGAGCCTGCTGCACCTGCAGCAGCCCCTCCTGGCTTCTCAGCCCTGGATGAGCATCTGTTTCCTCTGTCCCTAAACCAGGGGAGGGAACTCACAGGCAGCAGCAAGACCTACAGCCAAGTCCTTGATGCTGAGATCTCTGCCCTTGGGTGATAAAAAGGGGCAGTGGGTTCATGTTAGGGCCACTGAAGTATGTACTGACAGCAGCAGCTCTGAGGATAGTCTCCCCAGTGTTTAGAAGTTACAGCCTCATGAAATCCCATGCCCTGGGGTTCATAGACTGCAGATCCTAAGGGTTTTCATGAGGCATGGTCCACACTGGGCTGCTTTCATGCCCCATGTCCTCAGTGAGGGCTCAGCCAAGTGGCATTGGTGACAGTGGAGCCCCCTACCCCCACTCTCCTGGATGCCAGGTACAGCACATACCTCTCACCTGAGTATCAGTACACATGTGATGCTCACCTGGATGCCAGGTGCAGCAGGTGCCTCTCCCCTGGACGCCAGTACAGGGGATGTTTCTTACCTAGGTGCCAAGTGCACCAGGGAGCTCTGACGATCAGCAGCAGTCAAAGCAAGACTTGAAGAGGGACTGTCTTGTTTATACAATATTTGATTTGAAGTCCAGAAAGCACCTAAGGTTACCCAGTATCAGGTCTTCCATCTGAGCCTCTACCATCTGCATGGGCTGCCCCCCTGCCTCTGGTTTCCAAGTGAGTGACATGCAGTGGGCTCTTCCCTCTGAGGTCGGGAGGATCCATGATCACGCAATGAAGTCACCTGAGCTGGCAAGCCGGGGCTTGGCCCACTTTGGGGACGCTCCCAGCCGCCCACCCGCCACAGGTCAGGTTTCCATCTGCCGTCATTAGGCAGATGTCAAACTCGAAGGAGCAGGAGTAATTTGGACAATTATGGCCGCTATTATTGCTTCCTCTCCTTAAACAGGGGCCAAATTACTCACTTAAACACAACCACCAGTCGCTCCCCACAGGCGGAAGGAACAGTGGGGGGGGGGGGCTGGGGGAGCACCTGGGAGGGAGGGGACGAGGGCAGGGCAGGGTTTAGAAACTCAGCAGCCCATCTGTTGGTGACCATCCAGCAGGTTGGGCACCTTCTGTGTGACACCCTAACATTGCTCTGCCCTAGGATGAGGCAGGGAGGGGCCAGTGAGCTCCAGTTGGTCGCTGGGGAGCCAGGTCAGAATGGGTCTGGGTGAGTTCCCAGCCTGGTATGTGTGTGTCTCTCGGAATCCTGGTGCCTAGCAAGGTGAGCGCCCATTATGCTGGCTACCCGAGAGGAGGCAGACCTGGAGGGCATCCCTCAGGGGCAGCTAGGGTGGCTCTCGTGCTAACTTGGGCAGGCATCCCCAGGCCGTGGCTCTCCAGCTGGGTGAGGAATGGGGCCGGGGAGGAGAGCTCCATGCAGAAGCAAAGGAGAGTGCAGGGTTGTCCAGCTCCTCAGAGCCAACCAGAGCCACATGCGGCAGGTGCAGTAGCTAAGTCACTCTAAGGACAAGAGCACTTAGGCAGTGCTGCTGAGTCCAGCACTACATGCGGTTTACTCGCTGAATCCCCAAGCAACTCTTTGGTACATGGAGTTATTTTTATCCCCTTCACTTCACAGAGAGACTAACTAACTTGCCTAGGGCCTGCAGGGATCTCGGCTCTTCCCAGAGCCACCGTGTTGCCAGCTGCTGTGTAGATAGGGCCTGCAGGTCCACAAAATTTGGGGACTGACCAGCCCCACACGGGGCACAGACTGGTGGCCTTGCCAGCTCTGTTAGCCCCAGGCATCAGGGATGGGCTAGGGCATCTGGTGAGGGACTCAGAGGACCCAAGACTTCTATAGGGGATGAACAAAAGGGAGGGCAGATCTGCATGTTGGGGGGCTGAATTGTCTTAGGGGATTCCTGGGATCCTAGGCCCTTGGAGGATGGAACTGAGGCCACATTCATCTCCAGAAAGTCCTCTCAGAGTGGCCCAGCAGGCCGCTTTCCCCCAGAACAAAGGTTCCCCAGATAAGAGAGAAGGGGATGGTCACCCTGCACCCCATCAAGCACCAGTGGCCCTTTTATGTGGGACCCAGACCACTCTCTGATGATGCCAAGGAGTGGGTGGGGTCAGGATGTTAATGCCACTCACTGTTCACTTGGGCCATGTGTGGTACATCCCCTCCATGGCTCATATAACTGCCACAGCACCTGCCCCCAAACGAACCTTTCTATATGCCTCTGACCAATGCCTGACACACACAGTTGGTACTCTTCTTTATTGTGTGTCATTCATCTGCAAACATCTGTGCCTGTTTTTAACTCCCTCCCCTGGTGTGAACTCACAGCCCCAGGCAATGCTGCTGTCAGGGATGAGGGCTGGCAGCCCTGCTGAGGGAACGCTACAAGGAGATCTGAGGGGACAAAAGGAACTGTCAGCCACATTTAGAATGTGTGGCCAGTGACAAATGGACAAATGGACAAATCTCTTGGGAATAATGATAGTGCGGAGCTCAAGGCATATTCATAGTTTAGGATCCCGCAACAAGACACACAGACGTTTATTTCTTATTGTTCTGGAGGCTGGAAGTGTCAAGGTGCAGATGGATTTGGCTCTAGCTTCAGGCTCTCTGCTGTGTCCTTGAGCGGTAGACAGAGAAATCTGGTGTTTCTTCCTCTCATAAGGGCACTAATCACCTTCCAAAGGCCCCACCTCCAAATACTGTTGCCCTGGGGACAGAGCTTCAACATAAGAGTGGGGATGGAGGCTTAACAAGGGAACCGGTAGCATGGATTAAATAATGTAATGTTTGTAAATAACTTTGAACCAGAAGTTGAGTGTGGTTTCTAATCTGTGTTCCCAGGCAGTGACCTTGTGCCCATCTCTGCCCACTTTGAAGTCAGTTCTACCTCAGCTAACAGGTTCTTGTAGTCATGGAGCACCACGTGCAGCCACTGTGGCCTCCCATGAACTGTGTGGCCCCCATTTAGAGGAAGAAACCAAACCATGGAAACACAGAGAGGACCTTGGGCCTGGGACTTGCTGTGGCCCAAAGGTAAGACCCGAGTGGGGAGAGGAAGATCAGCACTGTCCTGCACTTGTCCCTGGTACCTGCCTTTCCCACTTTGGCCCCCTCAGTTTGCACACCTGTAAGCAATTTCCCCTGTAAGCAGGGACACCCTGTAAACCCAGAGAAAGACCTGCAAGCTTTGAGGGAGGATGGACAGAGACCCAAGGGGCCCCAGGATGCAGCACCCAGCAGCGCAGGTGGGACTATCCTTGTGATGAAACTTCTGGATAATTGCTCAGTTCCTGTGGCCACTGGACAGCCTGAGCTCAGGGATGGCCTTCCCTGGAGTCCCCAGTCTGTATCATCTTGGCCCAGCCACCCCATCTGCCCTATTTGCCCATAAGGAGGCGAGTGACCCCTCTGAGCCTTGCTTTCTCTGGATCTTCAAGCCTATTGGAGACTGACAGAGGCCACGCACCCCTGAGAGCTCAAAACTGGCAGCTGCAGGACCCCGGAAGGGACGTGTTGCCCTGAGCCTCACCCCTGTGTATGGAGTCCTGGGCTGACTTTGTGAAATAACACAAGTCCAGGGACTTCACAGCAGGGGCTGGAGTCATGAGGCCACCTGCTTGTCACTATTAATAGTACTACTTATTATTATTTTGTTACTGTGCATAAGATGAGTGAAAAGTGGGGACCTGATGTGACAGGCCGGTCTCCCCCATAGTAAGCTCTATGTGATGCTGGAAGCTGAGCATCTTCAGCCACAGACCCTGAGGCCCAGGGTGGCCACAGCCACGGTGGTTGCCCCTCTTGGAGCAAGGGACTGTTCCACTGCACACTTTCTGCTGGGCTTGATGCCACTGTCCCATCTGAGGAGGTCACCAGTGGCCTGGGACTCTGGTCCCTGAGAGAGCCAGGCTGCCCTCAGCTGGGCCTGAGCTGGGGTCATTCCTTGGTCTTCCCCAGCAGGTCGCCCACGAGCCCTGACAAAGTGCAGGCCGGGACACTTGTTCTGAACATGTAAACACTTGCCACTTCAAGAGCCTGTGAAGAGCAGGGTGGACACAGAGCTTGTTCATCAGCTTCTTGTTAACTGTGTGCCTGGTGACTAGGGACACTGAGGGCCAGCAGGACTGGACAGGTGTCTCCCATACTTCTGCCTCCTTGGCCCTTGGACAGGGACATGATGACATCCAGGATGACAGCTGATGGTGATTATGGCCTTCTTGTGTGCTAAGCACTTCCAGTGTGTTCTCACCTACTTTTAGGACTTCATTTTTTAGGGGGAAGGGTAGAGGTGTCAAATGACCAGGGTCGGGGGGCTGGTTGGGGTTTGACTTCTGCACCACCCTGGCTCAGGAGAGGCATCCACTGGAAGAAGTCATCACTTCTATGGGAGAAATGAGACCCTTGGGCTCAATTGAGCTATGGCCCTGCTCTAGGAGACAGATCCTGTAAAGAGACAGACCCCAGCACCACTGAATACAAGAGGAGCTCTGGGCACCAGCAGAGGCCTCAGGCTGCCAGGAAGGGGCAATGCAGAGGGTTTCTGCATGAGGTGACCTTGAAGCTGGAAGAAAGAGCCCCCAGATATATCTCTCCAGAATAATGGACATTTGTCCCCTGGACTCCTTGAGCCCTGAGCAGCTAGTAGGCCTCAAGGAATAAGCTAGGTGCCTAAGGGCCTAAGGGCACATGGTAGGACACACCCCCTACTCCTCAGAGCAATGCCTTTAAGTACGGTAGCTCCCTCCCAAAACAGTGATTTTCCATCACCCTGAGACACTGCACAGACCTCTGTCTTATGACATCCACTTATATGTAACTGGTGGACCACGGTCCCAGCATGGGTCTCCAGTACAAGACAAAATTTCTGAGTCATGTAAGTGAACCTGAGCTGGCTGTTTGGGCCATCAAGACTATGACAGCACAGATTTAAACAAAAGCCACTTCGAAAATTGCTTTGAAACAGTCAGGTGGTTTGGACAATAGGATGTCACAGCACTAAATGAGATATGAGCTAAGTAATGAGATCTAGTATAATCCCAGTAAGGTGAGAGATACTATCATCCTAAAGCAGGGATGGAGTATCCTCTGATACCATTACCAAATATGCAGATGAGGAAGTTAATGACCCTGCAGCCACCTCATTGTACAGATGATGATCCCCATGATGTTACAATCACCTGAATTATACCACTTTGACCCAGTATTCAAGGTGATCAAAACATACAGATTGCATTTAAATAAAAAAATTGTTAAAGACACATTGCCACTAGCACCTCTGAAAATACTCCTGTCACTTCAAGCACACTTATTCCATCATGCTTGCCAATTTCTTTTTTGTCATTCATATACCAAGCATTGTATTTTATACTGTATTCAGCAAACTTTTATCAAATGTTCTTTAATTTCATAGACAACAATGTGAAACATATTATATAAGAAGCACACAATAGTTTTGCAGTACAATTTCAAAGTGTATGCAAATTAGAATACAGAGGTTAAACACTAGTATACTGACAGCTTTCAAACTTTAGGTAAACTGCATATAAAACACACAATTCAAATATTAGCTAATCTGAAAAATTTACTTCCCATATATAAAAGTGATATTTTAAGATGCAAAATCTTTTTTACTAAATAAACTTGTATAAACACAAAATAATCATTAAAAACTCAACATTAAAATTTATGAAGATTAGCTATAAAAATATATTGGCAGTCACTTTTCTTATAAAGGTACCGTTCACTATATTACAAAATAGTCTCTAACATAAAGTTGCCTTAGTAACTGTACTATTTTAGAACCTGGTAAACTTTGCATTAAATGGATTTTAAAGTCCTCTTAGAAAACCTTTGGTATGCAATCTTGAGAAGGTTTTTAAAAAATATTTTAAGGGCCTGTAAACATTTCATTCTATTAAAGCACAACAGAATAAGTAATGGATATTTAACTGCCTATAGGATATAGAATCAAAAAACCAACTTTTATATTTTTGTAAAAAAAAAAAACCACCCTTACCAGAGTAAGCTGAAACCAAACCATTTAAAAGTATCAAATTTTTAAACAGTTCTCTTTTCATTCTGATAAAAAATGTTACAAAATCACCACACTCCATTTGTGTACCTTAGATTCCTTTTAGGACAAGACCTCAAAAATAGTTAATCCCATCTCAAAAAATGATCTCAAGTCCAACAGACTATTAAAAACCCATTTAGAAGATCTAACATTAAAATAAGTACACATAATCAGAACACATAATTTATATATTTCATAATGTATCAGGTTTTCTTTTAATTTGTAATTTAGAATTTATTGGTAGAAATAAAACACACACACACACACGTGTGCCTGAAAAGGGTAAATTTCAGGAAGCAGAAATGCAAATATATAGGGGAAACTGATTTATTTTTTTAAAGTCCGATTTACTGAATTTGGATTGTTGATTTCTCTGTCCTTTTTGGACTGATGACTAGTTAGAATGTTCACACTGCTGAAAGTTTGTTTCAGCAATTTTTACAAAGCATCCAGTTGTGCCAGTAGCTTCCTTGATGTCACTTCCCCTTGTCTCCTCTGTCACCAAATCTCTTGGATAAGACATTCATCTTATTATCATTTTACATATTTAAAAATATAAAGGAACAATATTATAATTCCGTATTATAGAGATTTAGGCATGATACACATAACTGGTATTCATTTTCATTGTATTAACGTACTCCTCCATTGTTGACGGAATATTTAGGTCATCTCCAAGTTTTCACTACTGACACAGTGCAGCAATAAGCATTGTCTCTCTTGCCCATGTATCCACATATATCATCATTTCTTTATGGTGTGTAGGAATAAAAGGATTGAGTAATGAATGAAAGTATTTTCATTCTAAATAATTGTACCAAATCATGCTCCCTCCAGTTATGGATGAGAATTTGCTTTGTTCAACTTAGACCTGTTAGTTTTTAAGACAGTTGCCAATTTAATCTAATGTGTGTGAAATGACAGTTCATTGTGGTTTTCTTTCATGAAACTAGAAATCTTAATGGACAATGGGCAAGTCTTCAAACATTTGGAAAATGAATGACACACTGGAACAAAGTGCAGCCTCAAAGGAGATTAAAAGTCATAAATATGAGTGAGAGTGAAAATATAAAATGTTAAAGTATGTGTGATGCAACTAAAGCAGTGCTGAAGGATATTTATAGCACTAAAATATATTAGAAAAGAGGAAGAACTTCAAATCAATAATCTAAGTTTACACTTCAAGGAAAAAGTAAACCCAAGGCAGTCAGAAGAAGGTAAGAAAGATGCAAGCAGAAATAAATAAAATCAAGAGGACAGTATAGAAAATTAATAAAGTAAAAGGGTGATTCTTTTTAGAAATCAATAAAATAAAACTTTTAGGAGACCAACTATGATTTTTAAAAAAGGACAAGATGTAAATCACCCATATCAAGGACAAAACAGTGACTATCACAAGATTCTGCAGACATCACAAGAATAATAAAGGAAAATGATAATTTTATATCTATATATTCAACTTAGAAGAATTAGACTAATTCCTTAAAACTGTAAACTGTAGTAGACCCAAATGAAATAAAATAACCCTGTAAATATTAAGCACTCCTAAAAGCTGAAGAGTTTCCCATGATATTCAGCAGAGTGTGGTTAGGCAGGTGCACAAGAAGAAACTACACAAGGGTGGAGAAAGAATCACCTGAAAGGATTTGAGATGACAACAGCCAGAACTCCTACAGGACCAGGAGCAGGACCTGGTCACACCAGCCAGGTTGAAGCACCTCAGGATTAACAGGACACTGGTTAGGGTTCAAACCATATGGAGTTTGTCCTTCAAATACTGGATAGCTGTACTCTAATTGTGGATTGTTGTCTTTGATTACTGAGATGGAAGTACAAAGTGCAGATGCCACAGTCTCAACCCTATTGAATGAAATCGCATCCAGGATTTTGAAAGGAATAACTGACTTTTCTTTTTGGTCCCCTTTTTACACTTTTGGGAGATGGACATTTAAGAACTAAGATATTTCAAAGTGATTGCATATATAAGGGGATGCAGAAAACCAACGCACATGCCTTGGGGAACACTCAGGATGAGAAAAGACCTGAGTAGACCTCAAGCTTTCGTTTCAGACCGATCCTAGGCAGAGAAACTCCACAACCCTAAAAACAAGACAAAGCCCTAGAAAACTCTGAGGAAGGGAGAGAGTTTGATTTTCAGAGGTAACACCTTATAAGATTAAAATGTCTAGTTTTCAACAAAAAAAATACTGCAAATGATACAAAACAAGCAGGAAAGTGTGCCCTGTGAAAAGGAACAAAGTGAATTGGTGGTAAATACCACTAGAGAAGATAGTGGGCTTATTGGGCAGACTTTAAAACAACTGTTTTAAAGATGCTCATTGAGCTAAAGAAAGACATAGGTAATAAGGGAAATGATGTATGAGCAAATGAAAACATCGATAAAAGGAACCAAAATAAATACTAGAGTGAAAATAAAAATTTACTAGAGAAGTTCAAAGCAGATTTGGAGTTGCAAAAGAAAAAAATCAGGAAATTTGGGTAGCACAATTGAAATTATTGAGAATGAGAACAAAAAGAAAATATATTGAAAAAAATGAACAGAGCCTAAGGAATCTTCACACACACACACAAAGAGAAAGAGAAAGGGACAGAAAATATTTGAAGAAATTACTTGAAGAATGGCTGAAAACTCAAATTCAGCGAGATACACGAATTTCAAAATCTACAAAATTCAGTGAACTTTAAGTAGCAAAACCTTTGACAGAGGAACCAAACACCTTCACTGGAAGAAAGATAGCCTATTTAATAAATTGTGCTGGAAAAACTGGCTTTCCACATGCCAAAGATTGAAAATAGACCCATATCCTTCACCATATACTAACCTAAGATCACGAACAAAACCCAGACTGCATGGGAAATAACAGACAGAGTCAACAACGGGAGCCTCATCAATAACAAATGCTGGCGGGGCTGTGGGGAAAGAGGAACCCTTCTCCACTGTTGGTGGGAGTGTAGACTGGTGCAACCACTGTGGAAATCAGTGTGGGGATTTCTCAAAATCTGAAATTAGAGGTTCCATTTGACCTAACTATTCCCCTTCTTGACATCTTCCCCCCAAAATTAAAAGCATCACACCACAGTGATATATGCACACCCTTGTTTATAGCAGCACAGTTTGTAATAGCTAAATCTTAGTTTCCTATGCTGGTTATTCATAGTTTCCATCATTTTTTTGAGTTTCTCTATTTTTTATTGGCATCTGCTTTAGAGTCACTAAGCATGTCTTTCATTCTGGTGACCATCTCTGTAGTTAACTAAGAAATTACTTCTGCTTTGAATTTTTCTAGAGCTTCATTTACCTGTTTTGTTACTTCCACTATTACCACTTCAGAGTCCAGGTAGGTGGCTTTCAGATTGTTCCACCTCAATGCCCCCCTGGGTTTGCCTTTGGTGAGCTGGAAGTTTTTCAGGGTTACATCTTATTTAAATGTCTCTTGTTTTCTATTTCTTTTTAAATTTAATTCCTGGGTTGATGCTTATAAATTGCTTATGGTGAGTAGCTTTATTGGCAGTATTCAGAACCCTTAAGAAAAGACTACTTCTCAGAAGTGTCTTCCAGATATAGCTGGCTTTCGGACAAGATTCTACCACTTAAATTTATTGAGGATGAAAAGTTTCTGCCTACTTGGCCCAGCCACCAGTTCTTTGGCACTGGCCTATAGTTGCTTTTATTTTTTTCTTTTAAGACACTTAGGCAATCTCAGTCTTGGTATACCAGGAAGTATGACTGATTAGCACAATTATGGCACCTTGGCTAAAGGAGTACAATCAAAAATAACAATAGCATCAAATACAGCCTAGAAAATGACAAACTGTGGTAACAATTAATTTGCTACTTTTAACTGTATGAACTAGATTTATGATTATATAACAAAATCTAGAACAAATCCAAAAATTGTATGCAGTAGGAGGTCCTGAGTCACGCGGAAGACGCCGAATCAGCCCACTGCAGACAGGCAGCCAGCCACCTGATTCCACATTACCAAGGGGCAGAGGACACCAGACCACCAGAGCAAGGTACTGAGTCCCACTGTTCCCGGCCCAGACTTAGGGGCTTCTGAGCTGCCATCCCACTGCTCCTGGTCCAGAGGAAGGGGCTTCCCGGTCACCATCACTCTCGCTGCTCCCAGCCCAGAGGAAAGAGCTTTTGGGCCACCTTCTGTCCTGCTGCTCCTGGCCGAGAGGAAGGGGCTTCCGGGCCACCATCCCTCCCACCGCTCCCGGCCCAGAGGGAGGGGCTTCTGAGCCGCTATCCCACTATTCCTGGTCCAGAGGAAGGGGCTTCCCAGCCACCATCCCTCCGGCTGCTCCCAGCCCACTGGAAAGGGCTTTTGGGTCACCTTCCCTACTGCTGCTCCCGGCCCCTGTCCCACCTCACCCACCTCAGAGGAGGTAATCCATGCAGACGCTAACAGCTCCCCGCCCCAGTCGAAATGAGAAAACACATAAATAAGTCTCAAAACCAGACTTCCAGATCACCTACAGCAACCCCAAAGGGAAATGAGATGGAACGCTCTGATACTCAACCACCTGGACCCACTGAATGGCAACAAAAGGGGATCTGGAAAAAATGAAATCAGAAATAATT
>NW_004624868.1:2831688-2846467 GCF_000247695.1 Heterocephalus glaber
TTCCCAGATCCTCTTTTGTTGCCAGTTCAGAGTGTCCAGGTGGTTGAGTATCAGAGTGTTCCATCTCGTTTCTCTTTCAGGTTGCTGTAGGTGATCCGGAAGTCTGTTTTTGAGGCTTGTTTATGTGTCTTCTCATTTCCACGGGGGGGGGTGCTTCTGGCACCCATGCGGCTCACCTTCTCTGCCTGAGGAGCTTGGGATGGCACATGGGGCGCTTCCTTCTGGGTGCTGGGACCGGCTGAGCTTCTCTGCCCTAGGAGCCTGGGATGGAGGCAGGGAGCTTCCTTCCGAGTTCTGGGACTGGCTCACCCTCTCTGCCCTAGGAGCTTAGGATGGCAGCTGGGAAGCTTCCTTCCCAGTGCTGGGACTGGCTGAGTTTCTCTACCCTGCACCTTCTGGGAACTGTAGCTACTGCTTAGGATCCCCAAACCTGCAAAAACCAGCTAGGACCTCAGTAGTCTCATAATACTACAACACTCCAGGGCAGGACTGCATTAGCTGAAGACATCCTGGTCCCTTGCTGGTGTAATAAGAGAAAGGTTTCACCCCACTGTTACTGGGAGAGCTAGCCGCTGTCACAGATGCCTCTTCCTCTTGCACAGGCTCAAGTGTACAAAAGTGTAAGCCTTCCTAGTAACCTGAATGATGCTTGTGGAAGTTGACCTTGTGCTGATGCATGCCACCAGGATTAGCCAGCCTCAGAGTACTTCTGGCACTTGTCTATGCTGCAGTGGCCCTGAAGTCTTCCTTGGTGTAGATGGCAAGTTGGTGTCAGAACCTCTGCAGTAAGTCCTAGTCTCCTGCGAGCCACAGCAGCACACGGCGCATTATAGGAAAGGTAGAAAAATGAGACTGAGAAGAAGCTGAGCTTTGGGTCCAATCAGTGCTGCTCTGGGCAGCAAAGATGAGCTGGTATATATTTCTACCAGTTTCTGTCATTCACTGGTTGAGGGATGGTCCTGGAGGTCACTAAATCTCAGCACTCTGACCTGCCTCACAAGGGAGAGCAAACTTTACAAGGTCAGGAAGCCTCAATTCAAGATGAGGTGCCGGTAGATGCAAGCAGACTGATGAGCCCCAGACGACCTGGGCAGGGGCTGGATGGTGGACCAGAGGACATCACAAGTCAGGAACTCACTAGCTGAGAGTGGCCAAATCAAAACATGGGCAAAACCTCCTGTTGGTTTGCTGTTTGCCTGGGATCTTCTCCACCATCTGCTTTATCCCTTGGCTGGACAGGCTAGCTCCACAGAGATGTCCACAGCAGACAAGAGTTGTTCATTGAGTCCTCACATGACCAAATGTAAGCCCCACATGCAGACAGAAGTTTATACTCACTTACTCTCCATATCCCCCCACACCTGGGAATGGACATCATTTTAATCTGCATTTAATAAAAGAAACTCAGCTTAGAAGTTGCAGTGACTTATTAGGGTCACACAGCAAGAAAGTTGGAGCCTGAGCCTGGTTTGAAACTCAGTCTGGCCAACCCCCTTGGTTCCTCCCCACTCAGGAACCCAATCCCCAAGCTTCCACTGTCCAGAAAGGAGTGTTAAAAAGGCTGCAGCTCCTATTCATCACCATGTCTTATGAATTGAAAACAATGTTCATGAGGTCATTTCCATGGGGCCCTGGGGTTGGCTGTGTAAATATTTGGCCTTTGGGGCTCTTCTTGGCCAAGCTCCTCAGGGTGCTGATGTTAAACACACTCCATCAGGAAAAATGCAATTGGTTTCAGGAAGCCCCCAGTCGGGCGCGCAGAGGGTGTCTGCTCAGGCTAATGTTTGACAACACAAAGCCCATTTTTCCTATGACTTTTTCTCATTTAAGACAAGAAGGATCGCCCTCTGCTCGCCAACACACATACTCACCAGTCATTAATACACAGGCATTTGAAAACATTTGTGATCAGAAAGGTCTGTGTTTTCTCATTTCTTTAAAGAGTCAGAGATGTTTGAGAGCAAGAGCAGGGCTAGGGAGGGGGCATGAAAGGTTGGAAGAGAAGAAAGGAGGAAGGGAAGAAAACAACTCCAGAGTTCTCCAACAGCAACTTTGCTAAGTGCATTCTATCCATAACTGAGTGCTGCGTATACACTTAAAACCATCCTGTGGATCCACATGGAAATATTCACAACATGTCCACCAGTGGCAAAGGAGGTCTCAGTGCAGTCCAAATAGCACACTTCAATGCTGTCAATTAGGGAAAGGACTATGTCCACAGAAGCTGCCATCCAAAGGTGCGATGTTCTCTGGGTGGTAGAATTTCAGGCATTATTAAGTTTATTCCATGATGAGATGCTCAGTATCTTAGTCTCTAGGACTGCTGAAACAAAAGCAACAGATACTTGATGCTTCAAGAAATAGGAATTTGTTCTCACAGGAATGGAGGCTGGATATCTGGAATCAAGGTATCAGCTGGGCTGTTCTCTCTCTGAAAGCACTAAGGGAGGATCCTTCCTGTCTCTTCTAGCCTCTGCAGGGGCCAGAAGTCCTTGGTAATGTTGTGCTTCATTCTTTGCCTCTGTGGTCACACAGCCACTTGTGTGTCTGTGTGTGTGTGTGTGTGTGTGTGTGTGTGTCCCCTGCTCCAGGATGGCTTCATCTTAACTAATCACATCTGCAACAGTCTAGCTTCCAAATAAGGCACATCCTGAGATCCTGGAGGGCAGGACTCCAGCGTATCTTACTGGAGGGACACAATCCAATCCAGGCACTCCTTCTGGACAGTCACACATTCCCTCCATGTCTGTGTCCCCCATGGTCAGTGTGTTTCCATTGCAGACAGTGGGAAGGTCCTAATGGGCCTCCAGTGCCAGATCCTAGTAGCCCATGCATGAGGACTTGTGCAGTTCACACACCTCAGTCAGTGGAGTCTCCAGGGGATGTGAGAATGGAGGTCTCAGGCTGTCTGCTGCCTCCAAGGTCCCAGCCCTCCAGGTACAGCTCCCCTGCCCAGCCTAGCTTGCCACAGGCAGTGCACCACCCTTGTGGCGTTGTCCGGGATTCTGAGCTTGGAGAGGTCCTGCAACTTTCCCAAGCCCCCGGCTTGAAACTCAGGCCTCCCTAGGCACTGACATGTTCGTGGCCTCCATGCATTGCTGCTTGGGTTTTGGAGGATGAGATGCACGTGGAGTACCACATGGGAGGTGGCTCTTCCTACCCTCAGCCTAAGCCACATATGCTGACCATGCATGTGCTGTGCAACCGGCTTCCTCCCACCCCTATCTGAGCTGCCCTCCCCTCCATTTTCCAAGTCAGCTCCTTAAGAAACCTCCTGGATGCCCCCTGAATGGGCCTATTAGCTCTTCTAGCCCCTTGGGAAGGATTTGTGGTCTCTTGGGTGTCTCTGGTGTTCACGAGCAAGGTCAGGCAGGGCCTCAGGAAGGGAGACTGAGCCCAATTTGGGCAGGAAGGGAGGGAAGGGACAATCCCACCTGGGCCAGGGGCCCTACTGAGCCCTCTAGGAAATGGGACTAAGTGCTGCGAAGCTGGGGTCACTCTTGTTCCCAAAAAGGAACCCTGTGCTCTCAGGAACTGATCTTCTCTCAGGACTTCAGCCTGTTGTGAGTTGGCTCTGAAGAAGAGGGTGGATGGGAAGCTGAGAGAGAAGACATCTGGCTGGCACTTCTGAGCATAGGGGCCATCACAGGAAGGAGTCACATACAAACAACAACAGCCGTGATGGCTGACCCTTGACCCTGAACTGTCCATGCTCCCTCCATGGACCTTCTAGAGACCTTACTGCCCAGTCAAACCCACCACAGCTGGCACAGAACCCTGGAGTGAAGGTGAAAAGCTGACGGCAACTTCTGACCTTAGTCTAGCAACTGCCTCACAGGTGCCTGGGAAGGTTCAAATGCCTGCATATGCCACAACATCCCAGCCCTGGCACCCAGCACCATTTACTGGGTGACTTTCATGGGCTTGTTGGGCTACCCATTCCTGACATGTCCCTAACCCCAACTCCTAACTGCTTATCCTCAGCCCTGTGAAGAAGTCATAAACTGTGAAGCCTGCTCAGGTATTTATTTTAGTTAGTAAAAACGCCTTGGACTTTGCCAAGAACCATTTGCCTTTAATTGGAAACTTTGGAGGCATTAAAAATGTGTTGAGGTTCAAGACATGTCTGAAGGCTGTGGAGCCATCGATCATGCAAGTAAGGCTCTGGACCAGGTGGGATGAAGGCAACCTTTTAGCAAAACCACCTCTCTTAATGGAGTCATTTATAACCCTGATGCTGGGCAGCTTTTCTCCGCCAGAACTTTATGAACACCAGCCAGGGTGGTGGAGAGCAGCTAACATCTGGTGACTGTAAACGAGGAACCCAGAAAAAGCAAAACATGACATAAACAAAGGCATCATGGGGTGGGGCAGTGGGGACATCCTCAAACTGTGGCCAGGGCCCACTTTCCTGAGCAATGTGCAGGAAGCTAGAGGAGAGGCGCCACCTGCAGCTCGTCACAGAAATGCCATGCCACTAGCTTCATTCATGGAGGATTCACTGGGCATCAGGCCAGACCAAGAGGCCTCCAGGGCCCAGCCAGCCCTGTCACCTCATCTCCAGAACATTCCCACTGGCCTCAGATCTTGCACCCTGTGAAAGTCCTTTGCTGTGTCTCTGCCTCCTGATGAAGCACTCCCACCCTCCCTTCATTTGTACTGGCTCAATATAGTAGCTCCATAACAAATTACCCCAAAATGCAGTGATGAGAACAGCAAACATCTCTTACCACACAATCTCTGTGAGTCAAGGAGGCAGGGAGAGTTTAGCTGTGTAGCTTGGGCTCTGGTCTGTCCTGAGGCTGCAGTCCAGCCACCAGCCCTACCCATGGTCTCATCTGAAGGTGTGACTGGGGCTGGGAAATCTGCTCCAGAGCTCACCACAAGCTGCCTGTAAGGACTCCAACAAAATGTATGCTTCAAGAAAGTAGATCTGGGGGAGAAGAGTGAGGAGAGACAGAGAGAGAGAGAGAGAGAGAGAGAGAGAGAGAGAGAGAGAGAGAGGATAGTCTTTCATAACCTAATTTTGGAAGTGATATACTATCATTTTTGCTGTGTTCTGCTCTGTACTGTGTTGAATAATGTCCCTCAAAAATTAAATGCTTCCAGGCCGGGGATTTAGCTCAGTGGTGCCATCGCCTGCCTTGCAGGTCCCGAGTTCAATCCCCAGTACCAAAAATAAAATAAAATAAAAAATAAATGCTTCCAGAAACTCAGAATGTGAGCTGATTTGGAAATAGGGTATTTGCTGTTGTAATTAAGATGAGGTTAGTCTGGGTTAGGGTGAGCAAACCTAATCCAATCCTATACACCATAAACCCAAATAGTAAATTGTAAAAACATAAAGCTGACAATTTAAAATAGTGGGAGGGGGTGCCAAAAGGATGAAGGAGTAAAAATAACACTTAATATGTGAAAAGTGTATTATAGGGATAGATTGCAGGCAATTGCATGGAGGTGTTCCATGAGAACTGGCTGTCTTTCATTATCATCATATTTTGAGGTCTTGAATTGTGATGATTAGCTGCTTTTTGTCTTTTAGGGTATGGCTATTCTCAGAGAAGACATTCATACTCTTTTTCTCCCTGATCCTGCTCTTTCTGATATTTTTCTATGATTTAATACACTGACAGAGGGGTCTCCTATTAAGTTTCCCCTCCCCCTTGTGTGTCATGCTTCTGTGTTGCTTTGGGTACACAGAAATCTACTCTACATGCTCTTCACATTCTGTCACAGAGGTAACAGAAACAATACTGGAGATCAAATAGCAACACCATTGTATAAGTGTCTCCTTGTCCTACCCCACAAACAATTACTTTTGAGCCAATCAGTAACTCCATTGGTTTCTGCAAGCAAATGCAGCTTTAATTCATTAGAAGTTTCTGATGCCAATGCAGACCAATAATGCATTCTTAAATGGAAGGTTTCATTGTAGCCCCATCTCATAGACAGTCCCTTCTCCTCTCCCTACTCTCCAATACAGTCTAATACAGTTGCAGGGTTTGGTTTTGTTTAGTTTTTTTAATTTTGGCTTTCCAGATTTCAACTTTTGGGATGGTAGTCTTTTGGAATTATGATTTGGGTATTTTAGACTTTAGAGATTTTGATCTTTCAGGATTTCAATATTCGGGATTGTGGCATTTAGGATCGCAAGTTTTGGGATTATGATTGTCACTAAATGGAGTGCTGCTGTGCATGCCCAACTTCATGGCTTGGAGGGCCAAATAACACCCAATTCAGGATGAGCAGCTCAGATCACGTGGTCACTAGGGGCTCATGGTCAATCATTTAGTCCACAGGCCACAGGCCATCTCTCCTAAGGAAAGTAGTTACCAGCAGTTGCTATCACGGCATTCATTGCTCCAATGTCCTAATGACCAGAACTGAAATTTACCTATGAGGTCCAGCCAAACAGCACCCCTATGTGCCACAGAAATTTCAGGCACCATTGGAGCTGCTGGATTATATGGCCCAAGTGGCAGAGCAGCCTGGACCTGTTGCAGAGCCTTCTTTTATTCTGTGCCCTACTCAAATCTAGCAGCTTTGGGGGTCACTCACCAAATGGGCTGGGGTATCACACTCAAATGAGAAATATGTTGCTTCCAAAGTCCAAAAAAGCCTACAAGGTATATGCCTCTTTCCTGGTTGTAGGTGGGACCAGGTGCAACAATTTCACCATGGAATAGATAGGTCAAATGCCCTACACAACAAACCCCTAGAAATTTCACTGACGCAGAAGACCCCTGGATTCTTGTCACATTTATTTTCCACCCTCTGGAATGTAAATGCCTTACCAATAAGATCAGAGCAGATGTACCTCACACTCAGTAGGTGCAGTCAGCACAATGTCATCATTGTAATGGATCAGTGGGCTGCACTGTGGAAGACAAAGGCAATCAAAATCCCTGTGAACCAAACTGACACAGGGCTGGAGAGTTGATGTACCCCAGAGGTAGGACAGTAAGATGTACTGCTGACTTGGCCAGACAGAAGCAAATCACTTCTGGTGGCCTTTACAGACAAAGATATTTCCCACCCCAACAGCTCTATGCCAGGTACCAAGGGAAAATTTAATTTGCTCAAGCACTAAAAGCACATCTGGAATGGCAGTTGCAATTGGAATCACCACTTGTTTAAGCTTGTGATAATTCATAGTCATTCTCCATGATCCATCTGCCTTCTGCCCAGGCCAAACAGAACAGTTGAATGAGAATGTAGTTGAGATTCTTTTAATGTCAAGCTGTCTCCCTGGCACATTTGAATCTGCAGCATCATATTGAGTAACTTGTGAAGAATTTATGAAAACAAGACCAAGATGTATGTATATTTGCTTAGCTGTGATTTTTAGCAGAAGCCCCCACAAGGTAGGAAACACACTCAGATGCCTTTTTCAGAGCAGGTCAAAAGCTGCTCATCAGTGGAACATTGCCCCTTGCACTAGTAGTCCACAAATACAAGAGGAATCCCAGCTGAGCATCACTGCCATAGATTGTTGATTCAGGGAACATCAAGTTTTTTACCGTTAACTAATAGTGTTAGCTACTTTTGATATAGGGATAGATTTATATTGGATGCTTCACTTTTTAAAATTTTGTGTTTTTGTAAACTTCAAGTCTTTTTTTGTTTTGGTTTGGTTTGGTTTTTCTGAGACAGGGTCTCACCATGTAGTACAGGCTCACCTTGAACTCACAGCAATTCTCCTGCCTCAGCCTCCTGAGTGCATAGACTCCAAGTCTTGAACTCCAAAAATGACTATAGCAAAAAAGCAAAACTGAAAACAGATAGTGGAAGATCATTCCAAGAGGCCTGCCCAGAGTCATTTGGAGTGACTGAACACAGTGGGAAAGCGTTATACATTCTGTGTAATGCAAGTGTTGTGTGTCACACATCAAGTGTCAAATGGCTTTCACACCAACCACAAAACCTTTGGCAAACTTGAAACTCAAGGAAACAGTTGCTTGAAGGGAAATTGAGGAAATATTCCCAGTATCATAGTTTTTGCAACTATCTTTCTAAAACAAATCATCTGACAGATGCCAGCTTTCGAATTTCACTGTGCATAGCAAAACATGCTAAGCCCCTTTCTGATGGGGATTTTATTAAAATGGCTATGTTGTCGGGGAGTAATTCCCTTTTTCATGGTTTCCCAAACAAGGATAAAATTATGCAATGCATCTCTGAGTAGCCACTTAACAGAAATGCTGTTAAAGACTGAGTCCTTCTCATCGCAAGTGAGATCAGTCATCAGCTCACCACCGACTTACTAAAGGCAGCCTGTTACTCCATGTGCTTGGATGAAAGCACAGATATAAATAATCATGCAAGCCTAGCAGTGATTTTGCATTATGCTGTTGGTAACAACATGAGAGAAGAGCTGGTGAAACTGGTGTCTTTGCCTTGAAGAACACAGGGATAGATAACTACAGTGCTGTGATGGAGGCTTTTTTATCCCAAGAAATAAGACCTGAAAAAGTGGTTTCAATTACTAGTGACGGGGCACCTTGAATGTTAGAGGCAACCTCCAGTTTTATACAGTTCTTTGCTAAAGAAGCAAAACGCTCAGTCATTCAGTTTTATTGTATTATACATCAAGAAGCTTTTTGTGCCAGGGAAAGCAGCAAATAATTAGATAATATCCTCAAAGATGTCACAAAAATGGTAAATTACACCATGGCTTGTGCTCTTAATTTTTGACAGTTTCAAGCACTTCTTGATGAGGTTCAGGCACAGAATAATGCTTTACTGATGTACAATAATGCCTGGTGGCTGAGCAGACGATGAGTCCGAAAGAGGTTTGTAGCCTGCTTGGGTAAATTAGGCTGTTTATGAATGAAAAAGGGCAGGAATATCCATGACCCACTTACATGTCCTGGCTAAACAACCTTACGTTTTTATAGATTTTACACTGCACTTCAATGTATTGAACAAAAAACTACAAAGTGTAGGAAAAATAGCAGAAAGGATGCTTTGTGATATCAAAACATTGGAGAGAAAACTGCAAGTTTTTAAAAGAGATCTTGAAAGTGAGCAGCTGAAATATTTTCCAAATCTGAAAATGCACTTAGAAAATTCTACATTTTCAGACGAGATCAGGTGTGTTCAGAGTAGTATGGCTATAGACATCGACAACATTTTCAGGCAATCCTTCAAGCCACTGGGAAATCTACAAGGAATTTTCTAGCATTGTAGCAGCTGCAAGGAGAATTTTGGTAGTAGATTTTTACAGTTCCATAAGATGGAGAAAACCCTGTGTTTTCTTACTTCTCTAGATAAAGCCATGGGCCAGGGATTTGGCTCAGGGGCACCTCGCCTGCCTTAAAAGCACAAGGTCCTGAGTTTGATCCCTGGTACAAAAAACAAAAAAATAGATAAAGCCAAATTTGAAGAACTTGATCTTTCCTGCTTATACTGGTTAGATTTTGGAAATCTGGAAATGGAGATATTAGAATTTCAAGAAAGCTCTACCTGGAAAAATAAATTCTATGACTTGCTTGCCACCCTTGAGAAGATAGGAAGATAGAGGTGAAGGGATGACAAAGGACACTGTAGTTGGTGGTTCTGAAAATGAAATCCTCAAAGTACAGAATTGTCTTCCAAATAATCTTAAATGAAATGAAAGAATGTGGGGTGGCTTTTCTTATTTTGTTTGGATAATAATGCTTATAAGCAGCTGTTTTCAGCTTTGAATTATATCAAATCTGATATAAGAAGCAGACTAACAGATGACCTGAGTGTGTTGCTCTCAAATTGATGGAGGACGAGCCAAGATTTGACAAATTGTCAGCATGCATACAACAGCAAAGATCACATTAATTCCAAAAAGCATACTGAATGCAAACTTTTACCTTCCAATAAAAAGCTGTTTGTATCGTTGAAACCTCTGTTATTGTGTTTTTCTTTTAAGACAAAAGATGTTAATGCAGGAATTGTTTTTCCTAAACCAAAATGTCAGTATTCTGGTTTAATTGCAGTGTTGGCACTTTGAGATAAATAAGTGGGTTTTGGGTTGCGGTTTGGGCACTTGTCTCTAAAAGGTTCCTCATCATTGCCCTAGAGACTCATCAAGTTGTTGGATTTATTAATAGTCCATTTCTTTTCATTGCTGAGGCTTATCTATGGTGTACCACATGTACTGGTTTGTTTAGCCATTTACTTGTTGAAAGTCTCATAAAATGAGCTGGAAATCCAGGCCTGGTGGTGGTACACACCTGTGATCTAAGCAGTCAGGAGGCTGAGGCAGTCAGATTGCTTATCCCATCATTCTTGCCACTTTCTGAAGCAGCTCTGGAAATCTTCTCTCCTGGGTGTCATTGCCAGGTGTGATCAAAAACACAATGAATGCTGCTGCCCAGTGCCATCTGAGGAAAGACAAGCTGGTAAAAACTTGATGGTAGAGCAGTGTTGTGACAAGGCTGGCCAGTGGAGGAGTCACATCAGAAGTGCTTGGAGAAGATTCACTGAAGCCACAAGTACTCTGTAGTGGGGAGGACTTACACCTGAAATAGAAAATTAATGGGAAAGATGATACAGGTTAATCAAACTAAATACCTGAACCAATGAAAAGGGGAAGCCTCTCTGAAACAGCCCTCACTAGAGCATCCCAGACCACATGAGGGGGCAAATGATGAGTCCTGCAGACACTGGAATACCAGGCAGATGCTGCATATTCAGCAATATAGCAAGATGCAATATCAACAATAAAAATTAATATGCCAATAATGGACTCACTGAGAATGAAGTCAGAAAATCAATATCATTCACAATAGTATCAAGAAACATGAAATACTTGGGAATTAACCTAACCAAGAAAGTGAAAGACTTCTACAAAAGAAACTGCAGCACTCTGAAAAAGATTGAAGAGGACATCAGAAAATGGAAAGATATCCCCCATTTCTGGATAAGCAGAATTAATATTGTCAAAATTACCATTCTTTCAAAACTGATATATAGATTTAACACAATCCTTATCAAAATACCTACAGCATTCCACACAGAACTAGAGGAAACAGTCCTAAAATTCTTTGGAATCAGAAGCAACCCAGAATAGCAAAAGCAGTCCTGGGCAACAAGAGCAAAGCAGGAGTCATCACAATACTTGACTTCAAGTTATAGTACAAGGCCACAGTGATAAAAACAGCTTGGTATTGGCAAAAATACAGACATGTGGATAAATAGAGCAGAATAAAGGATGTAGAAATAACTCCAGATACATTCAACTATTTGATCCTTGACAGGCCAAAAACATACCCTGGAGGAAAAATAGCCTATTTAGCAAACAGTGCTAAGAAAACTGGCTATGCAGAAGATTGAATCTAGATCCGTATCTTTCAACATGTACTAAACTAAAATAAAAAGGAATAAAAAAACTAAATAGTAAAACAGAAACAACCTTCTGGAAGATAAAATAGCTAAAACACTAAGTCATTGGTGTAGGCAAGGACTTTCTGAGCAGAATTCCAATTGCACAAGAAATAACAGCAAGAAATCAACAAATGGGATCACATCAAATTAGAAAGCTTCTGTATAGCAAAGAAAATAATCAGCAGAGTGAAGAGATAACCTACAGAATGGGAAAAATTTATTTTCAACTATTCTTTGGACAGAGGACTAATATCTAGAACATATAAAGAACTCAAAAACAATTAGACCTACAAAATAAAACCCAAAGGAAATCAGGTAACTGATATGAATATACATTTCTCGGGGTTCCTCCCCCATCTGGCGCTCCACTCCCCGGGTCAGCCAAGCAGCATGAAGCTCCTCAGCTGCGTCCCAGTTCCTGCCCACACCACTGTGAGGTCCCAGGCACCGCTTGGAGTCCCGCCCCCATCCATCGCTCCACTTAGCCGCGCGGGAGCCTGCAAGGCCCAGTTCCACTCCCCCGCCCCCTCCGCCCTCCAGCTCTTCTGCTACCTGGTCCCACACTACAGAGGCACAGGGGATTATACTTCATATAGTTAAATGTGATAGATTAATAACTACCACAAATTGTCATTTTCTAAGCTGCGCTTGATGCTATGGTATTGCTAATTGTATCATTTGGTCTAACATGTTGTGATTGATATAATCAGTTTTCCTTCCTGGTATAAGGAAAATAAAATAGCCTCTGAGTCATTAGAGCCTCAAAACCAAAACACAACCCATATCTGGAAGACACCTCTGAAAAGCAATCATTCCACAGGCGTTTTAAACACAAGCAACAAAGATACCTGCATTAAGCAATTTTGAAATATCAACTCAGGAATTAAACCAAGGACAGTACCAAAAGCCAAAATGAGAAGACATTTAAGGAAGGCACAAACGCAGGCTTCCACACCACAAAAAGGAAATTCTGGGGGAAATGAGGTTGAAAAGTCTGATAATCAACCACCTGGACACCCTGAACTGATAGCACAGGAAGTAACAAAGCAGATGCATGAGGCTCTAGAAAAATTCAAAGCAGAAATAATCTCCAAGATAAATACAGACATGGTGAGTAGAGTGGAAGACATGATTAGAGGCTCTAGAGCAGAAACAAATAAGAAAATAGATGAGATCAGAAACATGCTGGAAGCCATGAATGTCCAGAATAAGAAAGAAATGGAAACCATGATCACTCAACATAAGAAAGAAATGGAATCCATGACACAGATTCAAACAGATATTCAGGAGATTAAAAACTCCATTGAAAGCATACAGAGCAGACTAAGAGAATCTGAGGACAAAATATCAGATATAGAAAACAGGATTTTGGTGAAGGACCATGAAAACAGAGATTTCTTAAAGACAGTAAGGGACCATGAGAAATCAATCCAACAGCTGCTAGATGATGCAAAGAAGAATAACATATGACTCATAGGACTCCACAAAAAAACAGGAGAAAGTACAATTGACATAAGAAAACTGTTCACAGAAGTAATAGTAGAAAACTCCCCAGACAGAGGTAGAGAATTGGGCATACAGATAAATGAGGCATATAGAACTCCAACTAGCCATGACCAAAAATAATCTACACCTAGACATATAATAGTCAAGATCCCAAAAACCCAACAGAAGAACAAAATCCTACAGGCAGTTAGAGAAAAGAAACAAGTCACTTACAAAGGAAAGCCCATCAGAATCACGGCAGATTTCTCAACACAAACCCTCAAATCAAGGAGAGCCTGGAGTGAAGTATTTCAAGCCCTAAAAGAAAATAACTTCAAATCTAGACTGTTGTATCTGGCAAAATTATCTTTCAAAATTGATGGGGAAATTAGATACTTTCACAACAAAGAACACCTGAGAAATTACATGAACACCAAACCAGCACTCCAAACAATTTTATGCAATATCCTGGAAAAAGACAATGAAGGTCACAACTCCATGAGGGCCAACAGAGAGAAGACACCATGCAAGGTAAGGCACTAAAGGGAAAGGGGGAAAACTAAGAAATAAAAGAGCCAACAACAATAAAACATCATGGCAAGGATGAGTCAATATCTCTCAATTATAACTGTCAATGTTAATGGCCTCAATTCACCAATCAAAACAAATAGACTGACAGAATGGATCAAGAAGCAAAACCCAGCAATATCCTGTATACAAGAAACATACCTAACTCAAAAGGAAATCCATAGACTGAAAGTAAAAGGATGGAAAACAGTTCTCCACATGACAGGAACCCAGAAAAAAGCAGGCATACCAATCTTATTTGCAGACAAAGTATATTTCAAACCAAAACTAATTAAGAGAGACAAAGATGGTCACTACATCCTTGTGAAGGAAACAATCCAAGAGGAAGAGATGACAATCCTAAATATTTATGCACCAAATATGAATGCCCTCAACTATACAAAACAAATATTAACGGACATGAAAAACCAAATAAACAATAGCATTTTTGTAGTGGGGGTCCTCAACACCCCTCTATCACAAATAAATCATCTAGAAAAAAATAACAATGAAATTCTAGAACTGAACCAAGCTATTGAACAAATGGACATAATAGATGTTTACAGAGTGTTCCACCCCACAAAATCAGAATACACATTCTTTTCAGCTGCACATAGATCATTCTCCAAAATAGATGACATGCTAGCTCATAGGGCATATCTAAGTAAATGTAAAAGAATTGAAGTTATCCCCTCTATATTATCAGACCATAGTACAATAAAATTGGAGATCAATAACATAAGAAACTGCAAAATACCCACAAACACATGGAAATTGAATAACACTGTCCCGAACAGCCAATGGGTGACAGAGGAAATTAAAGAAGAAATTAGACAGTTTCTACAAGTAAATGATAATGCCAGTACAACATACAGGAACCTGTGGACAAAATGAAAGCAGACCTACGTGGGAAATTCATAGCAGTGAATGCCCATATTAGCACAACAGAGAGAACTCAGTTCAATAACCTAATGCAGAACCTCAAGCTCCTAGAAAAAGAAGAGCATAACAAACCCAAAGCTCATACAAGAAAGGAAATTATAAAGATCTGAGCAGAAATCAATGCAATGGAAACTAAGAGAATGATACAAAAAAATCAATGAATCAAAGAGCTGCTGTTTTGAAAGAATAAATAAAATCGATAAACCTTTAGCCAACCTTATCAAAAAAAGGAAAGAAAGGGCTCAAATCCATGAAATTAAGAATGAAAAAGGTGAAGTCAGAACAGATCCAGCACAAATTCAGAGGATCATCAATAGGTACTTCAAGAACCTGTACTCTAATATAATGGAAAACACAGAAGAAATGGACAGATTCCTAGATACATATGAATTGACAAAGTTAAATGAAGAAGATATAGAAATTC
>NW_004624868.1:2863316-2952309 GCF_000247695.1 Heterocephalus glaber
GTAACTGTATTTTATACCTAAAATGTACCGATAAAGTTAACGGGGAATAAATAAAAGCAACATGCAAAAATCACTTACATTTGTAAAAATAAACACATGAAAATGAGAATTTAAAACTCTACTATTTCCACCTATCCCAAAGAAAATTAAATACCCAGGTATAAATTTAACATGTACAGAATCTGAAAGGCTGATAATTACAAAACGTTAAGGAAAGAAATCAAAGAAGACCTAAATAAATAGAGAGGTAAACTATACTCTGGAACTGGAAGGTCCAACATTGTAAAGATTTCAGTTCTCCCAAGTTGATCTACACCTTTGATGCAAAATCTACCACAACTCCAAAGAGGTTTTTGGTACCTGTGGACAAGTTTATTCTCTAAGAAATTATGCTGAGTGGAGAAAACGCTAATCACAAAAGGTTACATACTGTGCAGTTTCCTATCTATCAATCCTTGAAATGACAAAATTATTGAAATGGAGAACAGGTTGACTATTGCCAGGGTCAGGGATGGGGGCATTTGAGAGGAAACACCCTTGGGCAGTGGGTACATGAAAGTCCTGCCTGACTCAGAGAGTCCCTTTCTGGGAACCATGTCACCTCTCACAGTCAGGAGAGGATCAAGAAAGGATGCTCAGGTAGGGGAAAGGAAAGAAGGGTAAGGAAAAAATATGAGAAAAGGAAAAATGGAAACAAAGTCTTTGTAAATAGGGTGGGGTGAAGGAAGGGCAGGGGAATGGGAAAAAATAAGAACCAAGATACAGCAGGTAAAGGTACAAGTTCCCAATGATGAATATAACTGTACTGTATATCTAAAATGTACCAATAAACTTAATAAAATAAAAAAAACGAAAGAAAGAAAGGATGCTCAGGAATGCTGTAAGCAAAACGGTGAAATTTAAACTGGTAAGAAAGTTTTATGGTGTTTTCTCTCATGTGTGTCCCAACCCTTCCCTGCCACAGTGGTGAGCTTGGTCATGAGGTGATAGCAGCCCATGAACTCAGTTTGGGACACTGGACCCTCAAAGTAAAAGGGAGAAGAGAAGATTTCACTCAAACATTGTGGTGTGGGGATGTTCTGAGCTGTATGGAAGATGCCTGAAGGGCTGAATGAGGCCCTGGTCTATTCTTCAACTCAGAACTCTGGCTGGAGAAGCAGTAGGTGGTGCTTGTAAAAGGTGTGAAGCAGAGCAAAGACCCACAGGTGCTTGGAATGGGAGATGATGGGTTGAGGCATAAAATAGATGCATACCAGAAGAGAAGCTGGATGAGATTCTTTAGGAAATTAGGGCATTCAAAAATGGTCACATATATATGTGGGAGTTCAGAAAACCATGCACATGTCCAGAATCAGACATATGCCTAACAAGGACTTGAAACACCCTTAAACTTTCACAATGGGCTGGCCCTAGCCTTTATGCAAGCCCGCCTGCATTACATGTGGGGCTGCCCCAGCACAGAGCCAACCTGCAAAGACTAGGAGACTGCTGTGTGTGTGTCTGTGTCTCTCTGTGTGTGTGTGTGTGTGTGTGTGTGTCTGTGTGTGTGTGTGACAATAGAGGACACCTCTGCCAAAACATTAGCTGAACATGCGCTAAAGGAAGAGAGGCTTCAGAGATCACACATAACAAGGTATAGTCTTTGGTAAAAACATTTTGGAAAAATATCAGGACAAGCACTACTATAGCCCTCAACAACAAAACAAAACAGGAAACCCTGAGGAAGACAGAGAATCTGATTTCCAAGGGGACCACATTATAGTATCAAAATTTTTCAACAATGATGACAATAAATTACAAAACATACACTCAAAACCAGGAAAATATGGTCCATTCAAAGGGACAAAATAAATCAATGGAAACTGTCTGTGAGTCATCCCAGAAAGTAGACTTACTCAATGAAGACTTTAAAACAGCCATCTTAAATATGAGCAAAGAACTACAGGAAAGCAGAGACAAAAGGCTAAAGATTATCAGGGAACAGATACAGGAAAAATGTAAGATAAGAAAATAGCAATTATTTTAAAAAGGAAACAAACAGAAATCCTAGAAAATACGGTAACTAAATTTGAAAAATTCACTAGAGTTCAACAGTGAATTTGGAACAGACAGAACAAAGAGTGCATGATACTGAGAAATTGAAATTATTGAGTCTGAGGTACAGAAAAAAAAACCAGTGAAGAAAGTGAACAGAGCCTTATGATCCCCAAACCTTCTGAGCATCAGAGACAGTTTCATTGAAGACAGTTTTTCCAAGGACTGAGGGGAGGAGGGTGTTTGGTTTCTTTTTGTATTTATCAGTATATGTTTGTGACACACAATACTCACATTCCCCAGCCGAGCATCACTGCCTCAGCTCCACCTCAGATAATCAGGAATTAGATTCTCCTAAGGAGTCCACAACCTAGATCCCTTCCTTTCACAGTTCACAATGGTGTTCTTGCTCCCGTGAGAATCTAAGGCCACAGGTGATCAATCGGACAAGAGGCTGCGCTCAGGCAGTGCTGCTGGTGCCTGCCTGGGGCAGCTGTAAATGCTAACAAAACTTGAAGTTCTGTTGGGGGTGCCAGTGGAGGTGGGAGACCCAGGCTAAGGAACTTGTGCAATACTATCAAGCTGATCACACATGGGGCTGGGGATTTAGCTCAGTGGTTCCGCCACTTGCCTCGAAAGCACAAGGTCCGGAGTTCAATCCCCAATACAAAAAAAACAAAAACAACAACAACAAAAAAACAAAGCTGATCACATAATCACTATGCGAATTCCAAGCAGGAAAACTCAGACATCCACACCAAGATACCTTATCAGCCACCAAAACCCAAAGAGAAGAATCCTCAGAAAGCAAGAGAGAAGTAACAAAGCTCACCTTCCGTATAATCTAGAATAAGATCATCAACAGATTTCTCACTTCTTGCAGGCCAGAAGGCAGTGGAGTGATACATTTAAAGTACTAAATTAAAAACTAAAACTGTCAGCCAAGAATTCTATAGTTAGCAAAATGGTCCTTCCAAATCAAGGTGAAAATAAGACATTTTTAGGTGGAAAAAAAAGTTTAGGAATTTTGTTACTATTAGACCTTCCCTGCAAGAAATGCTAAAGGAATTCCTGAAGCTGAAATAAAATATGCTAAATATAATTTAAAGCTGTATAAACAAAGATCTTCGAAAAAGATAAATATATGGGAAATGTAAACACCAGTATTATTTTTATTTTGGTTTGCAACTTCATTTTTTACTTTCTATATGCTCAGAAAGACAAATGAATAGAAAGACATAAATCCATGTTGTTGGACCCACAATATATAAAGATGTAACTTCTGACACCAATTACCTAAAAAGAGTAGACAAAGCTGTATGGAAAGACTGTGTGGTACGCTATGGAAATTAAGTTAGTATCACTTTGAATTAGACTGAATATTCTCACTCAAAAGAATGAAAGTGGACCCTTACCTTTCACTAGATGTAAAAATCAACTCAACAAATCAAAGACCTAACCTTAGGGGTTAAAACTATAAAACCCCTAGAAGGAAACACAGAACATAATCCTCATGACATTGGATTTGATGCTGATTTTTTCACTATCACAGAAAAAGCCCTGGTAACAAAAGCAATAAATGAACTGACATAAAAACTCGAAGCTTTTCTTTATGAAAGGACACTATCAAAAGAATGAAAAGACAATCCACAGAACGGAAGAAGTCTTTGCAAGTCATGCATGTAATAAAGGATTAGTATCCAAAATACTTATATCTAAAACACTACCACCACTCAAAAACAAAACTCAACCCAATTCAAAAATGGACAATGGATGAAGTAGCCATTTTGTCCCAAAAATACCTATTTATGGTCAATAAACAGCTGAAAAGATACACAACATCATTAGTCATTGAGAAAATGCAAATCAAAACCACAATGAGACACCATTTCACATTTCTTAGGACAGTGATTATTTTATTTATTTATTTTGCAGTAATGGAGATTAAAGCTAGGTCCTTTGCACTAAGCTACATCCCCAGCCCCTTTGATTTTTATTTTGAGATAGGGCTTTGCTAAGTTGTCCAAGCGGGACTCAAACTTGCAATCCTTCTGCCTCAGCCTCCTAAGCTGTTGGGATTGCCCCACGGGATGGCTATTATTTTCTTAAAAATGGAAAAATAACAAGTGTTAGTCAGGTTGTAGAGAAGCTGAAACCTTTGTGCATTGCTCCACAAAAAGTTAAAGATTTAATCACCATGATCCAGCACTTCCACTTCTAAGTGTATCACCATAAGAATCAAAAGCAGAGACTTGAAGAGATATTTACATACCCATGTCCACTGCAGCAGTATTCACAAGAGCCAAGAGGTAGAAGCAACCCAAGTGTCCAAACGAATGTACCAATAGAACATGGGATAGATATGCAGTAGAATATTAATAAACAAGAAGAAAACAGACAACACTTTGACACATGTAACAACACAGATAAACCTTGAGCACATTACACTGAGGAAAATAAATCAAACACAGAAAAACACAGCTTGCACACTCCTATTTCTACGGAGTACTCAGGGTGTGCAGACAGAGACAGTACAAAGGCAGTCACCAAGGCTGGGAGTAACTCAGGAATGCTGAAAAACTTCTAGAAGTGGATGGAGGTGATGGTCTCGCAACATTGTGAATGTACAGTTCTTAATGTCACCTAACACATGGTGCACCTAAAAAATTGGTTAAAATGGTAAGTTTTATTTTTTGCATATTTTGCCACAATAGGAAAAGGAAGGAGGAGGAAGGAAACGAGGGAAGGAGGAAGCTCAGTGCCCGGGCCAGCCTGCATATCTAGTAGGGCCCCGTGACTAGTAGTGACTACTAGTAGGGGCCAGTGCCAGGCCCCTGGATGTTTGCCTTTCCGCACACAAGTCCCACACAAATTGTCCCTCTGCCTGGGAACCTTCACTTGCAAAGTAAACAGAAGGACATATTCATTCCCAGAAAAGGAAGGAGAAGGAGAGTAAAAGTTTCTCTAGTGTTCATAGTCTTAATTCCTTCAGTGAAGGTGAAATTCTCATTCTAGTTCTAGACGCAAATCCCTGCCTTTCATAAGAGGAAAATCTGCTTTCAGAGTGGAGTCCCTCTAGGGATGACCTGGGCTGTGCACAAGCAATCAAAACCAACAGTTGCTGCCATGAGCTTTGCCGGACCTTGCACTGGTCCTCAGGCATGGGTAGGTGGGCCTGCCCCGAGTCACAGATGAGGGCCCTGGGGTTTGGGGTGGAGTCCAGCACTGCCTGGGCTTTTCCTCCCGATCCTTAGGCTTGGAAGAGAAGCTCACCAGGCCAGAGGCAGGATCAATGTGGGGTTTGGAAGCAGTTTCTCCAATCTTTGCTCTCAACTCTCTGCTCATCTTTGGCCTAATAATTTTGTCTTGGAGCCTGGTTTTCCTCATGAGTGAGAGGAAGATCCAGCTCTGCCCCAGGGCAGGCCTTGTCACTGAGCTCTGCACCAGGCCACTGTTTGGGTTGCTGTGACTGTAGCACACCTTTGGGAAGAGTGAAAGTAGCTGTCCCCACTTTCCCATGCTCTTGAGGCAAGCACCCTGACAGAGGTAGTTAGTTTCTCTTGTTCTCTGTTACACAATGGAAGTGTAACAAGTGGGCTGCTGAAAGGCGAGCCACTAGGGAAGGTGTGGGGCTTGTGGCTTGTGGCGGGACAGGACAAGCAGCCACTTGTTGGCAGCGTACAGAGGTAATTTCTCTTCTGGAAAGGAGTAAGACTGAAGATTTATGACCTTTGAGGGGAGTCAGAGGAGCAGGCAAGAGCTTTGAGCCCTCCTGGGGAGCCCACTTGGAGATCCCGTGAGCACTGACTTCAGATCAGTCCCACACACCCCTCACTGGCAATGTGACCTCAACCAGGCTACCTCCTGTCTCTGAGCCTTGATATCCTCTTATTCCAAGTGCCTGCACCTTCTTATAAGCCCTTAGAATGAGATCTTGCCAGTCTGGCAGAAAAACATGGAGTAGACAGAGGTGAGTGTGGCCAGACATCCATGTGGAGACAGTTTTCACAGTTCCTGATTTGGTCTGGGAGTCCCACCATTAAAGCACCATTCCTTGAGTTTTAAGGTTAGTCCACAGGTGTGCTTTTGCACAACTCCTACCCCTAAGCTCATTGCTAAGCAGTGGACACAAACATCCCTAGGAAGTCACAGTATTCAGGCACCTGGTTCTTCATACATCCTCTGCCAGGATCAGGAATCCTCAGGAGTGGGAAAACTCAGGAGGGGGAACTGAGTGACGTGGCAAATGCTGATGCCAACCTGAGCAAAAGAGGTAGTCAGAGCAAATGAATGGGCCAGGTGGAGGCCAAGGCGAAGCAGTGACTTCTTTTTTTTTTTTTAATAGCTAAGCATTTATTGGTACATTTTAGGTATACATAATGATAACCCTCTGCCCCCAAATAAAACTGCCACTCCATTGGGCACTTACAGTCATGTAGGAGCATGGGCCTCAGGTGGCCAGATCTAAACTTTTCTAGGAAATCCAGAGATCCAGATATTTATGTGAAATGTCTGTATCGGTCAGTATTATTTTGATTCTGCTGCAGTAACAAACACTTCCTACATCTCAGTGGTATCAAACAGCAGAGATGCTTTCTGGTGTCCCATGTAGTCTACAGGGACCTCTGGTCATCATAATCATTCACTCCAATATATGTCCTATATGACTCATTTTGTGTGTGTGTTGCAAGGGTGAGTCATGGAGGCTGGCCCAACTCAAGCCTGGCTAGAAGAGCAGCCCCCCTTTCAAATGCTTCCACACCAAAGAGAGAGTCTCCACCTCACAGTCACATGCTCTGTCCCAGCAGGGACATGTCATCTCTGCCACCTTACCATCAGTCAGGAAAACAGGGGCAAGTATCTGTGTTAGTAGGTATTTTCAATTTTTTGGCTTCAGTATCCAGAAGTGGAATTACTGCATCATAATGGTAATCCTATGCTTAATTTTTTGAGAAACAAAAATATTTCTTAAGTGATCTTTTTAGCAATTCATATTCATTATTTTAAAAAGTGAGAAAAATATAGTCAAAGAAGAAAATACTGCTTTTTCAGACTCAGGAAGAAAACCACTACTGATACGTAGAATTCCCTCCCCAGGGTCCCCATGCTTCTCCCCATCCCTCAGACTCCCCTGGCCACCAGGGTTGGCCCCACCCCACGGATGTTGAAAAGGCGCCCCCTGGCTGCAGGGTGCCACACTCGGCCTTCCCAGGACATCACCAGCACCCCTGCCCACCACACCGGTTGTGCCCCACAGGTACTGGGGCCCAGCCTGCCTGCCTCTCAGCAGCTTCAGAGTCCACTATAGGATACAGTATATTCAATCTGTCCTGGAAAGTTGAGTTTCTTTTAGCAAACACTGGAGGCTGACAAAAATATTCACGTCAAAACATTTCTAGTGCAAAATTTATGAAAGCATTTGAATTTGGCCTGGGCACTTTTTCCCTTTTTGCCTTTCTCCGCCCACCCCCCACCCTGTTCTGACTTGGGGGCCAGGGAGAAGAGATAGAGTCCAGATGTTGGTGGGAATTATTCTCTTCTCTCCCTCCCCCCACCCCTCTGGTCAGAGGGACATCAGAATCAATGGCCACTGTGTGCCACACCACACAGAAGGCCTCATCCAGAGCCCTGGACCACTCTGGGCTGGGTGAGCTTCGAGGAAGTGTCCCCTGCCTGGAGTCTGCCCCCTAACCTTGGGGTCTGGGGTAATTGTCTGCAGAGGCAGCCTGGGGCAGGGTTGGCCATAATGATTTAGGCAGGATCGATTTCACTTCAAGCCTTTTCTACCCTGAAGAGGCCTAATCGAAAGTAATCTGAAAATTAGGGAAAATAAAAACCATGCCCACTGTTACATAAATACCCATTTCCTCGCATCGGCTGTTGGAAATCACCTCATTCCAGAGCTTCATGATGTTTCCCTGATGGGCAAGGGCAGGCCCTGGGGGGCTGTTTGATCTACCGCCTGCTGCTCCCTGACAGCGGACGGCCAGTGACCAGCAGGAGAAGGAGGCTGAGGGAGGGGAGGCCACGTGGCTGGCCTTGGCACTAACCGCCCAGCCCAGCCTCTGTGGGGTAGGCTCTCCTGGAAGACCCTAGCATGTAACCTGGGGGGGGGGCATGGGACAGAACTGGGTTTGAGGTGGCCTTAGTGAGTCCCTCCAAGACCCGAAGGGCCTTTGGGATGGCTTCAGGTGACCATGCCACTCACATCTACCCCTGACCTCCAATATCATTGCTTTGGCTCACAGATCCTCCCAGCTCTGTGCTACTCCAGGGCCTTTGCATGTACTACCTCTGTTGCCTGGAGCAACCCTACTTGGATCTGTGCAGCCTCAGGCCTTCCCTCTACTTGGGCTCAGATAACATATCTTTGCCAAAGGTCCCCTCCTCACTGCACACCTCATCCCACCACTCTACTCCTGGCACTGGCATGTCCTTGTTGGTTTCTTCCCTTCCCTACCCCAATCCCAGAAAACAGGGACCTTGTCCAGCATGGCACCATCATCAATACTTAGTGAGTATTTGTCCAACAGAATGGAGAGGTTTTTCATTCAACAGTGGTGTGCAGTGGTTACAAGAGGGGAGGGGGCACAGGGGCGTGTCCAACTCACAGAGCCTGGCCAGTGGGCAAGGGCCAACGGCACAGGCAAAGCTCCAGCCTGATGATGAGCTTGTGAGTGAATGGCCGTCTTCAGTACTCCTCTTTATACTGAAGGGAAACTGCAGATTCTCTGACATGCTCCCTATTAAGAAGTAGGGTCATGGGCTGGGGATTCAGCTCAGTGGTGCTGCTCCTGCCTGGCATGCACAAGGTCCTGAGTTTGATCCCCAGTACCAAAAACAAAAAAAAGAAATAGGGTTAATGTTCCTGCTCTAGAATGTACCTGGGCTTAGAATGGTTTTGACCAACAGAGTAGGGGGAAATAGCTCTGTGATTTCCTCCCTGGGCAGCAGAACCCCACTAGTTTTATTGGCTGTTGAAAGGTTCACTGGAAATATTCCTCCAGAGCCCCGCTACCCAAAGGCCACTATTCCACGAGGAAGCCTAAATCAGACATGTGAGCAAAGAAGCTTCTAGATGACTCCAGAAGTACCCAGCTGTCTGCCTCTGCAAAGTCAGTTCTGAGCTGGAATGTGCGAATGACCTCTCAGGGCCGTACCACTTGCTGGGCACTGAGATGTGGTAAGGAACAGATTCTGGGCTCAACAGAGACACAAAGTGAGTCAAAGTTACTGACCTCAGGGTGGGGGGAGCCTACAGCTCAGTCTGGGGGTTGCTGGGGCCAGAACAGACTCCCCAGTAAGCTCTGGGTTTCAGTCCCACTGTGCTGCTATAATAAAATACCTGAGACAGGGAAATTTAAAATAAGAAACTGATTTCTCACAGTTCCAGAGGCTAGAAAGTCCAGGATCATGACCAGTAGGCTTGGTGTCTGACAAGGGTAGTTCTCTGCTTCCAAGATGGCACCCATTGCTGTACCCTCCATATGGGAATGCTGTGTCCTCACACAGCAGAAGGCAGAAGACCAAGCAAGCTGCCTGCTACCTGAAGCTTCTTTTATAAGGACCTCAGTCCCGTTCAATGGGAGGAGCTCTCTGGCTTCCAACCACTTCTGAAAATGCCACCTCTTAATACTATCACACTGGCCCTGAATTTTGGACGGGGCTCGTTCACACTACAGCAAGAGGCAACAGAGCCTTTGGGGCAGGGGTCACGTCAAATGTGACCTGAGAGATAGGGTCCTAGCTGGCCAGAGGCTGTGAGCTCAGGGGTGTTTCTAGAACCAACAACTCTGTTCTGTTTTGTTTTATTTGCAGTTCTGGGAATCAAATTCAAGGCCTTGCACACACTAGGCAAGTGCTCCACCACTGAGCTACACTCCCAGCCCTGGGACCAGTAATTCAGCACTAACTCGAGACATCACATACCCAGCTCAGAGTGTCACACATGTCATCAGACCCCCTCCACATTCCTGTAGGTTCAAGAATGCACCCCCATCCTTTTACAGATGAGCACAAAGAGGCAAGGTGACTGTCACAGGCGAGTCCCTGGGGAAGTCCGGATTCATCGTGAAGCTCAGCCTGCCTTTCTCCACATCCATGCAGGAGAGAAAGCAGGCCTCCTCGGGACAAGGCCTCCTTCTCTGAGCAGCCTGCTCTGTGTCCCTGGCACCTTGATTCAGCAGAGAACCCTGGAGACTGAGGATGTGTTTCAATGCCTATCTCACTCCCAGCTGTGAGAGCTCAATAGGTGGAGGGGCGCTGGAAGTCCAATGGCTGGGCAGGAGGCAGGAGGAGAAAAGCTTCCAGGCTTGGGCTGAGGCGGGGCCAGGCGCTTTCCAACTTCCAAATCCCTGGCTCTCTAGGCCTGTGCTGCAGGCAGGAGCACTGGACTTAGAGTTTTCCAGCCACATGCAGCTCCACCACTGTTATAGCCAGACCTGTGCATGGTGGGCCAGCTGGAACTCTTACTGTCTGTCCCACAGCCCCACCTGGCCCCTCCCTGATCCCCAGCGCCTCAGCCACATGGAGTCTGCTCAGCCTGGGCCAGGGCTCCTCTGAGTCCCACAGTCCCAGCTTCCTCTTCGAGCAGCACCTGTGTTGAGGCTTTGGCTGAAATGTCCACTTCCACATCCAGCCACCCAAGCCAGTGCTCTGGCCCGGATGGTCCAGAAAGCTAGGGCTGGACAGGGAGAGGATTCAGGAAAGCTGAGAATCAAGAGAAAGTAGTTCCAGTGGGAGATTTGGGGTGTGGTAGAACCCTGAGAGAGATTCCCACGAAGGCCCCCAAAGGAAAGCGGACAGGATGCGCCTGGGCTAGGCTGATACAGCAGCAGACTAGGGAGAGGTGGCTGGCAGGGAGGGGACCAGAGACCTTTGGGAGCGGGTGGGGGCTGCTCAGCTGGAAGCCAGTGCAGAGATGGGCCTGAAGACTTCACCTAGAAGCCAAGAGCGGAAGGCGACCAGGGAACTCCCCAGGGGAGGTGGGGGACAGGTCCCCAAACCTGAGACCAGGGTTGTTGCAAGCTGCCATTCCCTCACAGAAAGCCCCTTGGTTAAGCCCTGGCCCCTTCCCTGGGATGGGAACTCCACTGCTGTGTCGGACCTGGGGGCTTAGGAAGAAAAGGCAAAGGTCTCGAGGCACCCAGGCCAAGGCCAGGCTGCCAGAAGTTGAGAGGGTGCCAGGTGGAGACGCCCTGAGCAGAGCCGGTGTCCTGTTGCAATCACCCGTGAGCCTGCTGTTTACACAGGGGTTTACAGGGAATTCGAAGCATATCTTCCTGTTGCTTTGGCAGCAAAGGCGTATCAAGTAAGTGTTCAAAGGGGCCGAGCTGCGTTCACAGAAATAAGAACCAAATGGCTGAGTAATTTCCACCAGAGAAAAACGTATTCTCTCAATTGCACGGTCTATTTAGCATGCTTTCATAAAACCTTTTAACGAATCAGCCCTGAACCCCGCCAGCAAGGCCCACCCCACCTGTCAGGCTAGGATTTCCAAACACAGGTAGGGCCACTCTCCTGGAGATTGGATGCAGATTTCCTTCCCTGCACAGGGCAGCTGAGCTTGCAGAAGCCGAGGGTGGCCTGGGTCTTGAGCTCTGCTGAGAGTAGAGGTCCCTGCATCTATGGAATCCCGGCCCAGAAAAAACAGCTTGTCAGCAAAGCCACTTGAAGGATGGACCCAAGGAAACCCTGCTTAGCCTGGGGAATCCAGGAAAGCTTCCTAGAAGAGGAAATGTCCACGCAGAAACTGGAAAGAGAAAGCAAGGATAGCAGATGATGAGCAAACAGAAGGGCCTTGGAGTAGTGGCCAGCCACAGGGGCAGGGACAACAGCCATGGGGCTCTAGGTTTACCCACACTGCCCATAGCCTGCACCATCCAAGCAGGGCTGTTGGAGGCTTCAACCTTAGAAAAGGGAAGATGTTTTAAAATCAACCCTATTGGGCTGAAGATGTGGCTCAGTGGTAGAGCACTTGCCTGGCACGCTTGATGCCCAGGGTTAGATCCCCAGCACCACTACCACCACCAAAAAAGAAATCATCTTTACTGGGGTATGATTTATGTACATGAAACGCATCCATTTTAAGTGCCGTGGTTTTGTCCTCCTGCCAGTGCAGACTCACAGAGCATTTTCATCTCCTGGAAAGTTCCCTCCAGCCCCTTGGTAATCTCATCCCAGCCCACCTCAGGCAGCCGATGGTCTGCAGTGTGGTTATGGGTTTGTTTTTCCAGCTCACAGATTTCATATGTGTGGAATCACATCATATGCATAGTCTTATGTTTAGCTTCTTTGACTCTGGCATATGATTTCAAGATCCATCCCTCCAGGGACCAATCAATACTTCATTCTTTCTGTGGCTGAGTAGTAATTATTGTACAAATGTACCAGAGTTTGTTACTCATTCACCTGTTCTAGGATTTGGGGCTGTTTCCAGTTAAAGTAACTCATAAATAGAGGTGCTCTGGGCTATAGCTTTTCATTTCCTTAGGGAAAGTGCTCAAGAATGAAAAGCTTGAGTGGGTCTCACAGTTAAGCATATTTAACATACTAAGAAACTACCAAATGTTTTGCCCAGTGGTGCCTGCTTTGTGCGGCTACCTGCAGTGAGTGAGAGTTCTAGTTTTCCACATTTTCTTCAACTTACGATCAATTGCTTCAATTTTAACCATACTGTAACATCTCATTATGATGTTAATTTTCACTTCCCTTACGAATGTTGCTGGCACTTTTTCATGTGCAATTTGTCACTGAATGTCTTCTTCTTGAAGGGTATTTAAAATCTTTTATCCAATTTTATTATTTGTCTTCTTGTCATTGAGTTTTAAGAGTTCTTTTTATATATACATCCCATTTAGGTTTTTTCTCCAAAATATAGCTTGCCTTCTTGTTTAATTTTTAAATTTTCAATAATTATAGAGTCAAAGCAATTTGTAAGAAAATGTGCAGTGAAATCCTGCGTATCCTTCACCCAGCTTCCGCATGATAACCTATTGCATAACAATGGTAAGATATTAAAATGAGGAAACTGACATTGCTCATTTCTTCCAGTTAAACATGCACTGTGTGTGTGCATGCATGCACAACTCTATGTAACTTTACCATGTGTAGCTTAATGTAATCATCACCAGAATCAAGATCCTTAGTTGTACCATCTCCAAAGACTCCCTCATGTTACCCCTTTATAGCTACTCCTAATCCCCAGCAACCTCTAATCTGTTCTCCATCTCTGTAATAATGTTATTTAACAAATGCTGTGCATAAGGAATCATGCAAGATGTGTACTCTTGAAACTGGCTTTGTAGCTCAGCAAGGTTCCCTGGATTCATGCGTATTTCTGTGTGCATCGTCCTTTTTATTATTGAGTAACACCCGTGTGATGGATGTACCACAGTGCATTTCAACTAGAAGGTCATCTAAGCTGTTTTCAGTCTTTGGTTATTATGAAGAAAGCTAATATAAATATTTCTGCACAAATTTCTACACGAAAATAAATTTTCATTTCCCTGGGATAAATACCCAAGAGTGTAATTGCTGGGTCTTCTGGGAACTTCATTCTTAGGCTCGAAAGGAGCTACTAAAATATTTCTTAGAGTGGTAGGAAATACCACCAGGAATGAATGAGTTATCCAGTTTCTGTGCATCTTCACAAGATTCAGTGTTATCATTCTTTAGTATTTTAGCTGTCCTCATAGGTGTGTATAGTAATATCGCATTCCCTAATGGTTAGTGATGCTTATTTACCATCTGCTTAACATCGTCAGCGAAATGTCTGTTCAGGGATAGGGGAACAGCTCAGTGATAAGAGTGTGCTTGCTTAGTGTTTATGAAGCCTTGGGTTCAATCTCCAGCATCAGTAAAGAAAAAATAAAAATGTTCGTGCATTTTGCCCATTTTCTAATGGGATTTTTTGTTAGCTTTTGAGAAGTCTTTATATATTCTAGACACTTGTCCTTTGTCAATCCTGTGGCTTGAAAACATTTTCTCACAGACTGTGGCTTGCTTTTTTTCACCTTTTTAACAGCATCTTTCACAGAAGAGCAAAAGTATGTATTTCAGGTTTCCTTTTATGGGTTGTTCTTTTGGTATCAAGTCTAAGAACCCTTGACTAATCTAAAACCTGAAGATCTCCTTCTACATTTTTTTTCTAAAATTCATTTAGTTACATTTTACATTCAAGTTTATTTTCAGTTAGTTTTTGGATAAGGTGTGAGGTTTCAGTCAAGGTTCATTGTTTTGACTATGAACAACACTATTTGTTGAAAAAGCTAGCCTTCTTCCATCAAACTGCTCTTGTGGTTTTATCAAAAGCCATTTGTGCATCCTGGTGTGGGTCTTTCCAGGTTTTCTGTTCTGTTCCATTGATCTGTGTGTCTAGGACTCCAGCAGCCTGACCCTTATCTTCATCATTCTGAAGTAAGCCTTAATATTGAGTGCAGTGATTCCGCCCACTCTATTTCTTTTCCAAAATTGCCTAAGTTAAGTATTGCTTTGCTAGGACTGCCATAACAAAATGCCACAAATTCGGTGGCTTAAAAAACAGAAATCTATTGTTTCATAGCTGTAAGACTAAAAGTTCAAGGTCAAGCCATTGGTAGGGTTGGTTTCTCCTGAGGGCTATGAGAGGAAGAGCTGTTCTGGGCCTCTCCTTGGCTTGTGTATGGCCATCTTCAGGTCACGTGGCCTCCCTGTGTGCGTGTCTGCCTCCAAGTTTCTCCTTTTTTTTTTTTTTTTTTTTTTGTACCGGGGATCAAACTCGGGACCTTGTGCTTGCAAGGCAGGCACCGGAACCACTGAGCTAAATCCCCAGCCCCCATAGTTTAGTTTATTGGGGTTTTTTTGGGGGGGGGGTGTTTTTTTGGGTTTTTTGGTACTGGGGATTGAACTCGGGTCCTTGAGTTTGCGCAGCAGGTGGCGAAACCCTGAGCTAAATCCCTGGCCCTTCTCCTTTTTATAATAACATCAGTTATACCAAATTAGGGGCCCTCATCTTGACTACCTATGTAAAGATCCCATTCCATAGGGGTCACATTCTGAGGTGCGAGAGGTTAAGATATCAAATGTGAATTTAGGGGGATATAATTTCACCCATAACACAACTTTAAGGCGTGATCTTTTCTATTTACATTTTGTCAGAAATGTGGCTATGTCTACCAAATACCTTGAGATTTTGATAGGAATTGCATTATATCTATAGATCAACCTGGGGAGAAATGGCATGTTGGATGTTCCAATTCATGAACATAGTGTGCCTCTCCATTTATCCAGTCTTCTTGGATTTGTTTCATCAACATTTTGTAATTGTCAGCATTTTAGATCCTATACATCTTTTATTACATTTATACACCTACAAACTAGTATTTAATTTTCCTGTAAGTGACTGTAAATTGTCTTAGTCACTTGCCTCATCACGGAGACATAATACTCAACAGAAGAGAAGAGTTTATTTTGGCTCACAGTCACAGTCCATAGTCATCTGGTTCCAAGTCAGGGTGGCATGACAGAAGGGCTTAGCAGAGGAAAAGCTGCTCCTGTCATGGCGGTCAGGAAGTGGAGAGAGGAGAGAGGAGCCAGGGAGGGAGATACACCCCTCCGGGTCCATTCCCCAGCCTTGCAAGCAGCAGGTGATTGATTTCCCAATAGGCTGCACTTCCTGCCAGTGAGTCTATCACCCTTCACAAGCCCCACACGAGAGCTGTAGGGTTATTCTTGATACAGACTATAATATTGGTACTGTCATTTTCGTTTCAATTTTCAGATGTTTATTGTTAGGACATAGAAACACAGTTGACTTTTGTATGTTGATCTTTTACTCAGCAGCCTTGCTGAACTCATTACTTCTAACAGGGTTGGGGTTTGGGGGGGTCTTTTTTTAGATTCCTATGGATTTTCTATACAATGGTGTCATCTGCAAATAGAAACAGCTTCATTTCTTCATTTCCTTATGCCCTTTTCCCCTCTTCCTTCATCACAGCAGCCAGAGTATCCAGTGCTATGTGAAAGAGTGGTGATGTAAACTTCTTTTCCTTGTTCCTAGACTCAAAAGGAAAGTATTCTGGGTTTCACCATGAAGGATGATGTTCACTTTAGGCTTTTAACACATGGTTTTTAGCAAATCAAGGGAATTCCTTCTGCTCTAGTTTGCAGAAGTCTTTCTTTTTATGATTCGTTGGATTTTGTCAAAACATTTTTCTTCATCAATTAAATTAATCCTGTTGATACGATGTACTGTATTGATTGGCTTTAAAATATTTAATGAAACTTGCATTCCGAGGGTACGTCCCACTTGGTCATAGTGTCTATATTAATCAGCTTTCCACTGCTGGGACAAAATACCTGACACCTGCAACTTAAAGAAGAGAAGATTTTTTGAGAGGAGTCCATCCATGTTGTACTGGCTCCGAGGCAGAAATATCATGGTTGAAGAGTGTGGTAGAGGAAAGCGAAGCCTGTCACAGCATCAGGGGAACAGAGATTAGGGGAAGAGCCAAAGAGGGAGGGGTCTGGGACCAGATGTAGGCTCCACGGTCATCCCCACGACCCACTTCCTCCAACCAGCCCCTACCACCTGCAGACCATTCAGCTCCGAACTCATCACTGGGTTATCCCATTGATGATGTTGGTGCCCTCACAGTCCAATCACCTCTCTGGGAGTTTCTTAATCCAGTCTAATTGACAGTTAAGTTAACCAGAGCAGTGCATAATGGGGGGGCGGGGTGCTGGTGCTAAGGAATCAAGCCCAGGACCTTGTGTGTTTTACCATTGAACTACATTCCCTATCATATTATGTATAATTTTTGTTATTGTTATTTTATACTGCTGAATTGGATTTGCTCATATTTTGTTGAGTGTTAAATTCTTAGATTCATAAAAAATATTGGTCTAGGGCCAGGGATTTAGCTCTGGTTTCACTGCCTGCTGCATAAGTGCAAGGACCCGAGTTCAATCCCTGGTACCAAAAATATATATATATTAGTCTATAGTTATCTCTTTTTGTACTACTATTGTTGTCTGGTCTTGGGATCAGTGTAATATTGGCCTTCTGAAATAAATTAGAAAGTGTTCCTTTCTCTTCTATTTTCTAAGACATGATGTAGAAATAATGCTGATCCCTTTCCCAATGAAATCAGATTGGTCTGGGTATTTCTTTTTCAGGAGATTTAAATGGCCAGTTCAGTTTATTTAATAGTTATACATAACTATTCCATTTGTCTCATTCTTATGGGTTGAATTTTGGTCACTTGTGGTGTTTGAAGAATTTAGCTATTTCTTCTAAACTGTCTAGTTCATGAGTGTAAATTCATTCTGCAGTATTCTCTTATTAACTTACATGGCCACAGAGTCTCTTGGGACAGCCCATTCCTCACCCTTGATGACGGTGATTTAGGTCTTCTCTCTGTTTAATCTTAATTTTACTAAAGATTAACAACTTTAATGATTTCACAGATTTTGCTCTTATTATTATTCCTTCCTTCAGATTGTTTTTGGACACATTTTATTCTTTTTTTTTTTATTTCTAGAGTTATGAACATTGTCTTAATCTGTCAGGGCTGGTATAACAAAAATACTATAACCTGGCCCAGTGATGTAGTTCAGTGGTACAGTGCCTGCCTGGCAAGTGTGAGGTCTGGAGTTCGATCCCCAGTACCAAAAAAAAAAAAATACTATAACCTGAATAGCTGTAAAAACATTTATTTCTCACAGTTTCAGAACTCTAAGACAGGGTAGATTTGCTGTGTAGTGACAGCCTACCCCCTGGTTTGTAGACTGACTTCTCATTGTATCCTCAAATGATGAAAAGAATTAAGAGAACTCCCGATAGTCTCTTTTATAAGGGCAATTAATGGGATTAGCTCCTAATGAGGGCTCCTTTATAACATAATCAGCTGCTGAAGGATTCACCTCCTAATACCATCACATTAGGGATCAGGATTTCAACATATAAATTTAAAATGAATATATATTATTGATTTGACAGCTTTTTCCCATTTCTAATGCAAACATTTCTCTCCCAGCGTTTTTTTTTTCTGAATCTCAAAATTTTTGTTAATCATTTTTTATTTTGTTTGATTCCATGAGTTGTTGAACTTTCTTTGAGACTTCTTTTTTGCCCTGTGGATTATTTAGAAATGTGCTGTTTACTTTCCAAGTGTTTGGAGATGATCCTTTTGGCTTTACCTTAGAATTTCTAAGTTAAGTGAATATGGTCAGAGAACATTCTATGTGTGATTTTCCATTTTTAAAAATTTGTTAAAATTTGGTTTATGGCCCAGAATATAATCAATTCTGTTTAATATCCCATGGCTATTTAAAAAGATGTGTATTATGCTGTTATATGGTGAGGTGATCCATGTTCTGAGAGTCAGATCTTGACATCCTAGACATATTTATAGATTTGTTTCTTCCTTTACTTTTACCAGTTTTTGCCACATATACTTTGAAGCTATGTTGTTTAGTGCACAAACACTTAGGATTACTATGTCTTCCTGATGGAATGATGCTTTCGTTATTTTCTTATGTCCCTCTTTGTGTCTACTAATCTAAATTCTAACTTTACCTTATGTTACATTAATCTATATTCTATCTTATGTTATATTAACACAAGGACTTATTCTTTTTAAATTAATACAATTATATCTCTTTCTGTGGTTTTATTTTCAACCTGTCTATGTCATTCTTGAAGTGAATTTCTTGAGGATAATCTGTACTTAGAACATTTTTCTCCTCTTTGTCGATCTCTTTTAGTTGACGTGTTTATATTATGCACATTTAAAGCAAATTTTGACGTTAGAGCTTAAGTCAGTCATTTCATCATTATCTCCATTGGTTCTTTCCTTGTTTCTTATTTTTCATCTTTCTTATCTTGCTGCCTGTTAACTTGAAACTTTTTGAGAATCTCATTTGTATTTGTTTATTATAATTTGGAGTCTATAGCTCTGTACAGTCTACTCAGTGGTTGCTGCAGGTATTGCCATGTACAACTATTACTTATCACAGCCTGGAGGAGTAAATGTTTAACCAATTTGAGTGACATATAGAAACGTTTCTTCCACTTAGATTTTCTTTTTAGTCCCAGCCTTCCAAATATAATGTTCTTAATTATTCCCTCTATATAAATTGTGTACCATATCTAAAGTTGCTGTTAGTTTTGTTTCAACCACAAAATGTAATTACAGAAACTATCATGGTGAAGAGTTTACTTCTCTTTTATTTCTATTTTTACCTATTCCATTTACTTTTAATTGTATCTGTTCTGTTGTTCTTTCTTTTCTGAGGGTCCGGGTTCTCTTATGTTATTATTTTCTTTTTGTCACAGAACCTCCTGTAACTGTTTTTTTAAAAATTGTGCTGGCAATAAATACTCTGAGTGTTCAATCTTCTGACTGCCCCTTTAGTCACGAAGTATAGTTTTGTTAGACACAGAATTGGGGTGAACAGTTCTTTCTTTCAACACTTGAAAATTGTTGGACTACTTTCACTTGGACTCCGTGGTCAAATGAGGAATCTTCTGCCATTTGAACTGGTTGTTCCTGATTTTTTAAAATGATCTTTTCAGCCAGGCATGGTGGTGCATGACTGTAATCCCAGCACTTGGGAGGCTTAGGCAGGAGGATCACCATGAGTTCAAGACTAACCTGGGCTATACAGTAAATTTGAGGCCAGCCTGCACTACATAGGGAGACCTTGTCTCAAAAAATAAACAAAAATAAATAAATAAATAAAATAGAAAGATATTTTCTTTATGAATAGTTTTTCAAAATTTAACTCCAGTGTGTCTTAGTTCATGTGCATTTCTTTAGCAATGACCACTCTTCTCTGTAATATTTATAATTTGCATCTTAATCGTTTCTCAGCCTTTTGGCTAAGATCGAAGTGCAACATAATTTGCATCTTCTCCATTTTTTCTTTGGCAGTCTAGCTAGCCATTTATCACCTTTGTTGATCATCTCTAAGTATCAGTTTTTGAGTTCACTGATTTTCTCTGTTGCTTTTCCATTTCACTGAATTTTAAATGTGATTATCTGAATTTTAAAATTAAGTAATAAAGATTAATAAAATTTAAAATTCAAAACTCAGTACTGCCAGGTTTGTGAGCTAGGGACAAAAGCCGACAGTCCTAGAGCTTCTCCTGGGCTTTGCTTACCCCTGCAGCCCAGGGGCAAGCTTCCTTCCAGGTCCCTTCCCAGGGCTGCCCAGGGAGACAGATGACAGCCTGCTGAGCCCAGGCCTGGTGTGCCCTGGTGTGCCCAGGGCATCAGACTCAGGTGAATGTGGGCTTGAGGCCAGTGGCTACTCGTCTGTACTGGGCTGGGGAATCCTGACCCCTCCGCTCCACAGCCCAACCATGGTAGGGGCAGCCTGGTCCACCTCCTCACCGTCACCTGCCTGTGCCCCCTCAAGCCATGAATCACTGGGCCTCACAGGAGGTCACGTGATAACCCCAGCAGGACCACCGGGATGTCCCCACTGTCCTCACCTCCGCACAGCCCACCCCTCCCTTCCCCAGGGGCCCCAGCAGCCCACCCCCAACCCCTATGTCCTCACTCCTGTGTATGTGCAGAGCCTTCTGCTTGGAGCCTCCTTCCTCTCACACCCTTTTACCCGTCAGGCCACAGTCCCTTAGATGCACGTGGGTAGCTCTTCTTCTAAAAGTTCCCTCAACTGGCACCCTCCAACCTCTTTCCCCTCAGGGTTCCCTGAGCTAAAGGTTGAAAGGGCAGGATCCCCACTGCCTTCCAGGGTCAGGTGTGGAGACTGTCTCCAGGGGCAAAACGGGCCCTGGGGGGTCAGTCTGACCACCCTGGGATGCCCTGCCCTGCTGGTGCCATGAGAGCTGGGACAGGAGAGAACTGAAGACCCAGAATGGCCGGATCTGACAGGCAGTGAGTGGGGAGCCATAGTGACTGGAAGATGACAAGAAGAGATGGGGTTTCAAAGCCGGATTTGGAGAAAGCAAAAAGGGACCAAGGAGAGAACAGGCCAGGGCCAGTGTCTGGGTCCTGGAGAGCAGGCCTGGTGCCCCTCAGAGGCCAGCAGTGTAGATGCAGCCGAAAGCCCATCAGCAGCCTTCAGAAATGCTTTACAAAACCGGGCATGGTGGTATATGCCTGTAATCCCAGCACTCAGGAGGCTGAGGCAGGAGGATCACTGGGAGTCCAAAGCCAGCCAAACTACTTAGCGAGATCCTGGAGAGAGAGAGAGAGAGAGAGAGAGAGAGATGCTTCACACTGGTTTAAGGAAAACATGGGGAATCTGATGGGAACACAGTCCTGAAAACAAAATGGAACTGAGTTTATAACAGAAATACCAAATCCTCACAAAGAGATAAAACTCCCCAGAAATTCCTCACACACCTCGCCTCAAGGCCCATGCCACCTCCTCACAAAAGCTCCCAGCCCCAGTCTCCTGGGGCCACAGATCAGACACAGATTCAACTTAAGCCCCAGGAATCACCCACCACCCACAGGAAAATGAGTCCTGTGTGATGTTCGTTGCCACAGGCATCTGGATGCTCTGGGCCTGAGCTCAGAGGGCTCCCTGCACTCCTTGGTGTGAGCAATGAGGCAGGGATAAGGGATGGAAAGGAAGGAAGTGCTGCAGTGTTTTCCCTGGGTGAAAGGTGAAGTGCTTAGCTTTTGCCAGCTGGGACAATGATCCCAGGACACATTGCGTGGGCCCTCCCTATGAGCAGCGCTGAGGCCTGAGCCACTGTGGTTTCTCTCTGTAATCCTGGTGGCGCCCTCATAAACATGGCTGTCCTCACGTCACAGCCCGTGGAGTCCCCGCCCCCCAGCAGAGGGATCAGAGACCTGATCGACCCCCAGAGGCAAGATGTGCAATTCTCATAACTATAGAAGGAAAGAATCCAAGGAAGAAGGAAACATAGTCACCTCCCCAGGCCTGCTATGGGAATCTGCAGTTTCCATAGGATTTCCGGACACTGGGGCATACATGACAGGGGATGGGAAGAATCACCCTCTTGGGCATAAAAAGTCACATGCACCGACCTCAAGGTGGCCTATGCACTTATGAATCAACCAAAGTGACAGAAGTGGCAGAGTGAAGACATTTTGTCTCCTCTGTGTGTGCAGACAGAGTTGGCTCTGTGGGGTGCTGTCTGGGCCAGTTCCAGGCAGGTAACCCCAGGAAGTCATCCCAAAGAAGATGTTACAGAGTGGGTGGTGGTGGGTGGTACTCAGGCCCACAGGTGCGATCTCAGTACCGTGCCAGGCACCTGGATCTCAGCATGGTGCCAGGAGGCCAAGCTGCTTGCCCCATTCTAGAGGGAGGAAGTTATGTTCCAAGGCCTCTCAGTTGGGAGGGCAGGGTAGGAGGGCTCCACCCAGTCAGCAGCACCAGGATTGGGATGCACCCTCCCCTTCTTCCTACCAGCTCCCTGGCCAGGGCGGAAGTTGGGCAACCCAGTTTGCAGGGGGTGAGGCGAAATTCCGATTTTGCAATTACACTGGCTGGGTCTTGGGGCCCAGAATGCGGCTGGGCCAGCGTGTGGACAATTAATGACTAGGATCCTGCTTTGAGGCCGGGCGAGGGCCCAGCCGGGGCCGGGTGTTTACACGCACGCTCGTCTGTTTGGGGCCTGCAAATCCATGTCAGATGTTAATGGAACAGCATCATTTTTCTGCCGAGGTGGCATCCCTGGGTTGTTTGGATGAGCGGCCGGCTCAGCTCAAGCTGGGAGGTGGGCGGCCCTCGAGGGAGCCAGGGCTTTACTGGAGGCCATTTGTCAGGCTGCTGTGGATGGCCCGGCCGGGCTGGCCCCCTCCAAACTCACCCCTCCGAACTGGCCCCATTCTCCTGGCTCTGGGGACCAAAAACTGGGAGTCTGAAAAATAAAAAGGATCCATGCCTAAATTATAAAAAGGAAACTGAAAACTGAAAATGAGTAAATGTTTCATTAAGCATTGATTCAGCCAAACACCCCAGGAGGGGTCTGACCTCTTGGGCTCAAGCCCAGCCGGGGTCCTGCAGCCTGGAAGTCCCAGGTGCAGCATCCACCCAGCATGCAGTGTGGCCACCCGCAGACACTACTGGGGCAGCCCCGGCCACGGCCACCTGAAGCCAGCTGTGTCCTGCTGTAGAATTCAAGGCCTTTTACAAGACTGAGAGGACAAAAGGAGGGGAGAAAGGCACTCCTTCCCCCCCTCCGGGAGGAGGATCTTTTGCCATCAGGAAGGCAAATGGAGGAAAAGGCCCAGAGAGGGAAGGCAACCTGCCCATGGTCACACAGTGAGCCAGGTCAGGTGTGCAGAGTAGAGAAGGCTGGGGTGGGGGTATCAGGCACTCAGAGGAGGTGGCCCTGAAGCTCTTCTGTGTGAGGTTGTGCCCATCACCCTCACTCTGCAGATGAGAAAGCAGAGGCCATTGTTGAGGCCACAGCCTGGCAGGCTGAGGGCTTGCCAAGGGCCCAAGAGGACAACTGCTAACTCTGGCTTCACCACCTCTCAACCCCCTCTTTCCACACCCACTGCCTCCCAGTGCTTCCTCGGCAAGCTCTTCTTGCACCAGGGCCTTTGCACAGACTGTTCTCCTTACCAAACACTCTTCACTGAGTGCCTCGGGGCCCACTCTGCTCGGTAGTCATCCCTCTGGGAGGCTTTCCAGGCCTGACTGGCTGAGATGCACCCAGCCAGGGACCAGCCCTCATCCCTTCAAGGGTCCTGCTTTAGGGAGCATGGGAAGGGTTCAGACAGCCATGTGAAAGATGGCACTCAAGAAAATGCAGCAGGCACTCAGAAAATGTGACCACACTGCTTAGAGACTCAGGAAATCCCTGTCTCCAGCCTTCTTGCCAGGATTGTTACTAAAGGATTTCTCTCGGGAGGCCTGGGACACAGCTTGGATCATCACATTGGTAGCCTCTTCTTCCTGACCCTGAGCACTGAACCCTCTCCACTCTGCCTCCCACACCACAGATGAGGAGGGTAAGACCCCAGCTGCCAAGTGACCATCCAAGCCCTGCCTCAGTGTTGCTATGTGCAAAGCTGGCTGCTTGTTCAGGGTTGTAAGAGTCTGGGCAGGAACAGGCCCAGCACAGGCTGGAGCAGGTAGGGAGCACAGAGTGCTGGAATGTGGTAGGTGATGGATTTGCGCCTTAGAGAAGCTCTACATGTGGCCCCTCCATGGGGCTCAGCCCCCGCTGCAGCCGTCTTCAGTGAGGGCATGCTTGTCCCTACCTCAGGGCCTTTGCACTTGCATTGCTTCTCTTCCTGCAGGCCTTGGGAGTTGCCCTCCTGGCCCCATCTCCAGGAGGGTCTCTCTCAATAACCTCAAGGGTCCTGGAGCTGATTCATCTGCACTTAAATCCAGAACTAGCAGCTGTGAGATTCACTGCCTCTGTTTTCACATGGGTAAAACAGAACCTCATAGGAGCTCCCTCACAGGGACCCAAGTGACCAACAGGCAATCTGAAGGGTTGGTGACTAAGTTGATTTGATTTGTACTGTCTCCCTCCTAGCACTCACAGTGGGCTTATAATTTTTTTTCCCAGTTTACTGTCCCCCAGCATCCATAGGCCCCTGAGTACCCCCCAGGACAGCCCCAGCTAGGCTTTAAATAACCTCTGGCAGGTTGGGTCCTGTTCCTGACCCTGCCCTGCCCCCTGGCGTTTATTCTGGGAATTGCCCCACAGCCTCCCCAGTTGGACCCTTTTTGCCAACCACACATTCAGACACTGGCTCTGGGTCCAGCAGGGGCCAGAGGACCTGGACACTGAGACAGTGGGACTGTGCAGCTAGGCTGAGCTCCCCACCCCGCATGGTGAGGAGGGCACATTCCAAGGGCATTGGGGAGACCCTTGCATGGGGCCCACCCACCAGTCTGTCTGCCTATGAAGTACAGGGGCCCCAGGGCCCACTGCATCCCCATCCCCAGGGTGGCACCTGGGCCTACTCTTAGCTAGTTCCAGCCCCACTTTCTGATCCGGCCATAGGCCCTGTCTGAGCAGTCTGGGGTCTGGGTCCACCTCAGAAAGCACCTTCATATCCCACGGGCTACCCTCCCCACTGGGACAGGCTACCCACACCTGCCCTGTGGCACAGGGCATGCTGACAGAATGGGTATCATCCTGCTGAGGGAACCCGGCTCCTGCTCTGAGCCTCAGGAGCCTCCCCAACAAGATGGGTGATGACAATGCTCCCTTTGGGGGCTATTGCCTTGGTGAAGGCTGATAGTGTCTCCACAGGAGCCCCCACAGCTGGTGCCCAGAAACTCCAGGGGCAGCTAGGCAGAGCTAGGTGAGTTCAGGAGGCTTGCTGATGTTTCCCCATGTGCTGCCTATGGCGTTGCATATCAGTCTGCCAGGGCTGAGGCCAGCTGCAGGAACAAACAGTGCAAAACCTCTGAGGTCAGCACCAGAGCCCAAGCAGCTGGTGGCTCTCCAGGGCAGCTCAATGCTAAGCGGGAACCCCAGACCCAGCCCTGCACCCTGGGTCCCCAGGCAGCAGGGTGGCTAGGATGAGCTGCACACACAGCACCTGCCACAAGGGTCTGCAAAATCTGGAACACTGGATCTCACCTACAGATGGCTTCCCTGGATCACCTTGATGTCATGCGTAGGGACACCAAGGAACAGGTGGGACAGGACTGGAGAGGGGTGGAGCTGGGAATGTGCCCTGCTGAAGCTACACAGCTGGGTTTCGGTTCTCTGGTTTTAAGGGACCATGGGGGTCCTGAACTGGATGTCAAGTGCCCACTAAGGGTGAAAGAGAGGCTCCAGAGGACTAGGGTGGGGGCCCCGGGAGGTGAGTAATAAAGCCCAGATGAAGGAAGGGCCCCAGCTTCCCCTGTGCAGTCTCCCGGGTTGCCCCATGTAGGGAGGGGTGAGACCCATAAAATATCATCCCATGCTGTGGCCCTCACTCTCCCAACCTGGCCAGCAAGGGCCTGTTGGCACCGACTGCAAGGTGCAGGGAGAGCCTCACACCCAGGAAGTACCTGTCCAGGGACCCTGTCACTGCTGGGGCACTTAGAGCCCCTCTTCCCAGGCCCACAGATACACAGGTAACCAGGGCATGCAGTGAGGTTCATCGCCCACTCAGGCCATGCAACACAGTTTACTGGGGTGGGTGGAGGGGCAAAGGATGGAGCCCAGGCCCTGGGAGATGTTGCGTGATCTCTGGGAGCTCATCCAAGGCCCAGGATGCCACCTCCCTGACAATCCTCCACCCGTCCAGCCCAGGAGGAGGGTGGGGGAGAGCTCCAGGGCCAGGCCTGGAAGGACTGCAGAGAAGCCCAGAGCTGGGCACTGTCCCCCAGTGACTGTGGGGACCCACAGGGGAGCCCAGGGGAGTCTCTGGCTGGGAGCTGGGGAGGTCACCGGCCTTCTGCTGGGGTCTGGGCCGTGACTGTGCAGACTGAGGCTGCAGTGTGGGCCCAGGGCACCACCTGGTGGCAACGCTAGGCCCCAGCCCTCACTCTGTAGCCCCAGGCCAGGAAGTGGTCCCTTCCTGGGCTCAGCTACAGGGTTCAGGATGAGGGCAGCCATCAGGGACTTGAGAAAATACAACTCAGTAAGGAGGGACTTGCCCCATGTCACGTGGTGTGTTAGTTTTCCACACTGCCTGACAAATGGCAGATAGTGAATTATACCTGCCAGTCACCTTGCAGTTGTAGCCAGGGGTCCTGTGCAGAATCTGTTCCAAGTGAGTTTAGGATGCTCACAGGGGCATCTATCCTGACTCAGCTACTGCAAGGCAACCTCAGCCAACTCCCTAGGCTCCAGCTTCTTCCCTGGGAGTCTGAGCCCTCTCCATCGCTCCATAACCTGGCGAGACCCCTCATGCACGAGGGGCTGAACCACTCAGGGACCTGCTCGGCAGGGCACGGCTGGAGTCCTGGATTCTCAGCTGAGCCCACACTGCCTGAGCAGCCCTGCTCACGCTCAGGGCTGTTCTATGGGTCACCAGTGTGGTCATCACACCCCCACAGGTGTCCCCCCAGGCAGAACTGGGCCTCAACGCCGGGCACCTCAGATGGTCACCTCGTCCCTGCAATGGGGCAGTTTCTGTTTGTTTGTTACAATGATGCCCGTGGAGACAACATCCACCCCCCCTGGGTGCCCCCACTGATAGAGAGGATGTGGCAAAATCGCACATGGTCCAGTACTCCTGGGAGTCCGGGCTGGGGCAGCAGAGCCAGGGTCTCAAAGGCTACTGCCTCAGGTCCCAGGGGATACCCCATGCCCACTCCTGCCAGCCAGCTCAGGGTGCTGCAGCTTTAGGTGCAGTGTGGGGCTTTACCAATGCTGGTGGCTTCGGCCTAGCGGGGAGCCCGTCCTGCACCAAGGTCCAGGGGCCCCCACCACCTTCACTGTGGTGCCGACACGGGCAGCATATAAGGCAGAAATGACACAAACATGGTTCTGTACAAAACCTGAAATATTTTTACTTTTTTAAAACTTTGGTCTAAGTTGCCTTAGACCTCATGGACTCGATACAAGAGTAATATGAACTGGGAAATAAAACACTTTAATAGCCACGATAAACTTTGTTAGAAATGTACATGTTGCCAAAATAATAATAAAATTAAAAAGAGAGAAGAGAGAGAGGGAGAGAAAGAGAGAGAACAGCTTGCGGCCCGGGTTAGATTATAGAAATGCTTGACAAGGACAGGCCAAGGGATTTTAAAAACACCAGTTCCGAATAAGCCTGGGACCCGGGAGACTCCCCCTCTGCCGGCCTCGGGCCCGGGGACGGAGTCCCTACTAACAGCAGCGGGAGTGGATAAGGCCTCTGCCCAGCTGCCTCTCCGCGTGGACAGAACATCCAGGTAATGGGTATATAAACAAAGCTCATAAGAAATGTACAAATATAAAAAGCTACAAACATTAATAAATTACGGCATCACAAAACACAGAAACACTTCACAAGGTGCTAGTAAAATAACTGTATCCCCAACCCCCTCGTCATACAAGAAGGAAAACAAAGAGCTGGTATGAAAGTTGAAGATTCGTCTTCAAAATGTGTCTGAAATAGATCTTTTGTGTCCTATTTGCTTCTGTGAAGACAGAGTATAAGGCTGCGCAGACGCCACTTGTTTTTCAGGCAATACCTTAGTTCCTAAAAGGAAAATAAGAGTAAGATAACAACAAAAGAAAAGAAGGAAAAGGAAAAAGCACTGGAACTCAACTGTCCATTCGAGTCAGCAAAAAACTCGTATAAAGGTTAATGAAGGACTCTATAGAAAGAAATTCCTAAAGATACTTTCGCTCTTATAAAAAAGAAGTCATTTAAAAAGCTATTTACACGCTACATTCTATGAAAAATATGCTTCAGGAAGTACATCTAAAATTAAAATACAGGATTGCCTGAGAAACAAATCCAGCCCCTCCGTGTCGTGGGCAGACACACCATCCAGGTAGAGCCCACACCCGCGACACCTCCTGCTAACACAGGGAGCAGAGAAGCGCTTGTCCGCGCGCGCCCTTGAGCCACCGGCCACCACCGGGCCAAGAAGTGCTTCTCTGAGTGCAGAGCTAGACTGGGCCCCGCCACGTGGCTTAGCCTGGGCCCCCCGGGCCCCAAGAGGTGGCTGAGCCCTCGTCCTTCCCTGGGGACCCCACAATGGCTCCTGCATCCACCAGCACACCAACCCAGCTACTGGTCCTAGCTGCCCCAAAGAAATGACCCTGGGCATCAGGGCGTGACACCACCATCCGGGCTGTCACCTCCCACTGGGGAGCCTGGGGCAGACCTCTCCTTGGCAGCCAAGTGCTCTCAGGAAGAGAACGAAGGGTTCCCACAAACATCCTGCTTGCTCTTCCTCATGCTTTCTGTGTTCTTTGCCTTTTTTTAAGCCTCTGGAGGCTACCAGCCTGTGGCCAGCTCAGACTCTGGGGCTAGTGAGCATTGGCTCACTCTACCTTCCTTGAAGGACTCATGCTCCCAGCAGAGCTGCAGAAGCCCTGAAATCACACCCATGCTATGGGGTGGCCGGAGGCTGTCCTGAAACTGGAATGGTCCTCATACTGGCAGGGCCGCTTTTCAGGAACTGGTCACTCTAAGCAACTTGAGAAAGGACGTCCATATTCAAAATGAGGGACCATCGTGCTAGGCTTGCTCCGCCTGCTCAAGGGACAGACGCTCGTTTGGGGGTAGTGATGGCTGGGAGGAGGTGAGGCCCTCCCTGGGTGAGGCAACTTGGCCACCCTCCTGGGGGGCGCTGATGTTTTAGCGGGGCTCCGGGGGGTCCTGAGCAGAGCCGAAGGATCCTGGCTTTCCAAACTTTAAAGGAGCAGTTTTCCGTTCCGATGAATTTTCAAAATCTTCCCAAGCCTCTGCTTGGCGGTGGCCATGCCCTTTTTTGTACGTTTTCCTAGGGGGGTGGGGGAGGGGACACAGAAAAGGAGGATGAGTGTGTTGACAGGGGAGCAGTGTGCTGGGCGGGGGTTCCTGAAGACATGGGAGCAGCTTGCAACCCCTGAGCCCAGTCTGGAACAGGCCCTGGTGGCTGCACACTGGCCCCGACAGCATCTAATGTAGAGGCTACTGCGGCCACCAATGGCCATGGTGAGTGGTGAGGACATTACCAGGACCTGAGGGCATCCTGGGCCCCAAGCCTTGGGAATGGGGCCATCTCAAGCCACCAACAACAATCACGGTGTGTCTCCTTCCCACGGCCAGCTGGGTCCAGGCCAGGGTGCAGGGAGATAGGGCCTGGGGAGCCCCAACATGTGGCAGATGCAGACAGAGGCGTAACGTGGGACCTGGTGTGGTGACACCCTAACCCACACAGAGGGGCTGGTGACCCTGCTACCAGCCTGGCTCAACTCAGGAGGCATCCAGCCCTGCCCCTGGAGAATGGCTGACCCCACCTTCCCTCCGCATCACCCAGGGCTGGGGGCCTGGACCTCTTGGTAACCAGAGATCCATTTTTCGGCCCCAATCTGATCTCTTGATCTCAACAGTGGTCATTTCTTTTAATGTGCAGGTCGGGCAAAACCATTGAGCAGGCTGGCTGCAAACATTCACGTGCGGCACCATGGGGCATGCGATGCTCAGACGGGAACTAACTCAGACCCCAGCATCTGCAGTCCCTGCTCCCCTCATGCCATGCTGTCCTCTATCACGGGACAGTCTGTGAGTCTAGGGGCGCCCAAGGGTCCAGCAGGGGGCAGGCAGGGCAGAGGTACCTTTGGCAGCAGTGTTGTTGTTGGGGGATGATGCAGAGGGCCGCCTCTGTGTGAGAAAGACTCCGGGGGCCATGGGCTGGGCAGTGCGGCCAGCCGGGGCCCCTGCAAAGGCACCGGCCGCTGTGTACTCGTGGTCAGCCAGGCTGCTGCTGTGTGACTCGGGTGGGGGCTCAGGCGAGCTGCTCTCCTGCGAGGCCTGGCTGCTTGCTGTGCTGGTGGAGGCCGGGGTGGTAGAGGCTGGCGTAGTGGAGACCAAGGTGGTGCTGGCAGAGGTGGAAGCGGAGGTGGAGGTGGAGGCAGAGGCGGAAGCAGAGGCAGAGGGGGAGGTGGTGGTAGGCGGAGGCTTCCTTTTGGTGTTCTTCTTCTTCCTGCTCTTCTGCTCCTCCTTGGAACAAAGCATGCATGCCCATTACTGTCAAGGCAGCTCAGAGGCCCCTTGGGCCATGAGGGCAGGGCGCAGTCAGTGCAGCCAGACGGGAGCCACACCCAGGCTCAGACCTACACTGCAGGAACAGTGAGAACCGTGGCCCAGAGGCCTTTCCCATGCAGCTGGGAGGGGGGCCAGACAGGACCCCCAGGATCCCACATCCAGCCACGAGGAATCCCTGATCACATGCTCTCTCTGGGCGGGGGCACCAAACCCACCGTGCTGAGCATCAGAGACCTCAGGCTGGAACCTGGGCTGCCTTCTGGTGCAAGGCTTCACCGGGATGTGGTGCCAGTGTCCCAGTGGGCATTCCCCATGTGGCTAGGCACAGGGGACCAGTGCAGGGAGGGGCGGCAGGTGGCGGCGAGTTTGGGCAAGCAAAGCGAGTGACGAGAGGCCCCATCTCTGCTCCCCAGGACAGCCCAGAAATGCCAGATGCTGGGAAGGAAGGGTCCTCCCTGCAGGGGAAAGGTGCAGAGACCCCCGGGTACCTCCTAGGCCAGGACACAGCCGGCCACAATGGGAGGCGCCTGTCTGGCTGCAGGTTTCAGGCCATCAGTCTCTGCTCCCCACCCCACATTAGGAATTTGGGACCAGAAGAAATGACCACTCCGTGATCACATGTCCCAAAGCTGGACAGCCCCTAGCCCAGGTGGTCTGAACACAGGGATGGAGGGACAGAGACATCAGGGAGTCTGAACCTAGTGGGGTGACGGGGCCCCGTCTCAGTGAGCTCCTCCTCACCTGCTGGGACAGCTTGGCTGCGGCGGCTGCCAGCCCGGTCTCAATGGAGGCCACTCTGGTCCCCTCCCGCACAGGCCTGTCCTGTCTTGGCACCGATGGCCCGACCCTTGCTGTGGAAGAGAAGGGCCAGTCCCTCAGCCTCTGGACAAGCCTGGACCCCCTCATGGTTCTCCCACCCCAGCCCATCCTTGGGTCTGGGGGAGCCTGAGCACCACGTTCACTGGGTAGGAAGCCACAATCACAATATGGTCACCAAGGGGTCAGTGCCACCCTAGAGTTTTCATGGGACAGAGGCCAGGAGGCCCAGCAATATATGGTATATGGAAGATAGCAAAACCCCACCCCACTGTCCACCCTGACAGGTGTCCCACAGCCACCACATGAAGGCCACCAGGTACCAAGATGTGCCCCCTACCCCCAACCCGAACGACCAGTTAATGATGCTGGGGAAGAAGGCTGGCCCCAGGAGTGAGGGCTTTCCAGAGGGTTCTGAGCCAACACAGCAGGGCCTTCTCATGCTTCTGCAGGCAGCTGAGCCCCCCCCACCTCCAACCCTAGACAGGCTGTCCAGCCCACAGGATAGGACAGGACAGGGGTGAGTCCTCAAAGGCCAGGGACACAGACAAGGATACAACAATCTATGTTGCGCCCTGGTGGCTGCCATGCACTACCTGTGGGACTGTAGGGAGCATCATCAGAGCCTTTCCTCTTCTTCGACCGGGATTTGAAGACAGGGTTGTCTTCATCAGACTCCAGTGATGGGTAAACTGAGGGAAGAAAAAGGACAGCAAGGCCCCTAAGCCCCTGGGTACAACTGGGGGAGGGAGCAGAGTGACTGGAAGACCTTGTTGCCTGGTAGACCCAAGGTCACCCTTGGGACTGCCACACCACAAAGCTGCTTGCCATGAGAACCTGCTGTGCATGGGCACAGACACCCTGGGACTCTCCAGACAAGAGTCTTCTACACCACTAGCTGTGTCCGCCTCAGCCTCCCTGGTGTCACAGCCCCTTGCCTCTTCTGATGTCATCCCAACAGCTGTTCACAGAGCCTGAGACTTCAGAGGCCCTACCTTGGAGGCAGCTATGGCAGAGCAGGTAGGGCCCCAATCCTACCGGGGCATCCGGTTGAAATTGTTGAGCAGCTAGGGAGCTACTGGGCTCCAGCACCTCCAGACCTGCCCAGTGCATCTCAGAAGAGGGAACCTCACACAGCAGTGTGGGCAGCTCATGGTCCGCCAACCCCCAAGGCTTGGGGAGGAGCCTCCAGGACTCATGATTCTGGAAGCAGCAGATGCAGAGGCCCTGTGCTCCACACTCAAGAGTGCAAAAAAGTAAAATGAGTAGGCTTTGCTGTCAGTGCTCTTGTCAAATAGGGGCGAGCCCTGTGGCAAGGTCTAAATCTGCCCGCCAGATGTGGGTCAGGGCCCAACTCGGCAACTACTGGCCTATAGCCACTGCTAGGGAGCTGGGAAGGCTGTGCACTCAGCCAAGGCATGCCCAGCCCCAGAATGGTGGCCCGTGCCACCACACCACGCCATGCCACAGGGACATTCCTGGGCTGGAAAGAGCCTTTCCAGAGCCCACTCTGGGGGAGCCAGGGCCATGGTCTGTGCCAAACTCACTGCCTCACAGTAGAGGTGGCCACATGAGCCTCAGTTTCTCCACCTTACACAGAGGAAGACAGGATGGATGTGGTGATCTCAAAGCCCTGTCAGTGTAAAGTGGTTCAGTCACATGGAAGCCTGCCAGGCAAGACCTCAGAAAGGCATATGCCCAGTGCCCTATCACCCAGCCAATGCTCTCCTGGAAATACAGCCAAGGAGGATGAGGACCAGGTCACCCTAGAAACCTGTACAAACATGCACAGCAGGACTATTCACCACAGCTGAAAGGTGAAGCAATGCCGACGTCCCATGGACCTGCACCCAAGGACGTGCAGATAAAACTGTGTGGTATATCTTCACAGGAGTACAGGATTCAATCTTGGAAAGGAGGGAGATGTGGGCACATGCCACAGCGCAGATGAAACCTGGAGGACACTATACTGACTGAATAAACCAGCTCTTATATGATCCTTTTATATGACAGGCCCAGGAGAGGAAAATCCATGGAGACCCCATGCACTTTACAGGTCACCTGGGTTAGGGGGAGAGGAGAGGGAGTGACTGTTAACAGGAACAGGGGTGTGAGATTTTCTGCAATTGACTGTGATTGCTGCACACACCTCTACTGATGCCAAAGGCCACCAAGTTGCACTTCTAAATGGTGGGTTTTTTATGACCTGTAAATTACATCTCAAAATTAAACAGGGCCCAGCTTCCAGGGCCCAGGATGAGTTTCCAGCATATGCAGCTCTGTGCTCAGAGGGTCCTGCCCACTGTGGCCACTGACCCCACTCCAGGCCCTCCCACCAGCAGTGACCCTCACCGTAGTCTGAGTCCTTGAAGCAGGCATCCAGGTGGTCCTGCTCTTCCTCATAGTCCTCCAGGTCCACACTGTTCTTGGCGGCCCTCTTCAGCAGCCGCTTGCCTGAGCTCTTGCTGCTGCTCCCATTCTTCCTGGCACCATGGACTGCCAGTGAGCTTCCTTTGGCCTGGCCAGCACCCCATGTGGTCTGCAGGCAGGAGTCAGAGGCCTGCAGGTTGGCCATGGACAGCATTCCCTGAATGGCTTCCTGTGTGCTGGGGGAGGCCGGGGGCTGGCTGGGAACACAGAGACACAAGCACTCAGCCATGGCCCTTGGCCAATTGCCTAGGGTGCACAGATCAAGGCCCTCAGCCCATGGCCCACAGGTCTGGACACCTGGACAACAGATCACATGCCACAGCCTACAGCCTGCAGCTACCAGCTCAGGGCACCAGGGCCAAAGCATGGCCCACAGCCCATGTGTTGCACAAACACCTGGCCTGGGGAGCCTGAAGAGCATGGAGTGGAGAGGGTAGCGAGGGCTGATGATTCCCCATTGAAAAGGTCAGGGAATCCCATCTGCTCACCCAGCCCCCCTCTAGGGAGAGAGAGAGGCCATGGGATAGAGGTGGGTCACAGTACACAGGAGGATGGCAGATGGGGGAAGGTCTAGATTACACACGACCGTGCACTGGGCTTTCCTACCTTAAAGTTGGCAAGTACACTCAGCTGCCTTCCTGCTGCCAGCCCTGTGGACCCTGAGAGCCTGTGCTGAGCCCTTCCCCTCACTCCTGGGGCACCTTCCCATCTGCCATCCTCAAAAGCAGAGGCATGGGCCTCCCTTCCCATGGGATACCCTCCCCCAGGGGACCCACACCATCTTTCTACACCCCCACACGCCTCTGCACCACACCTGGGTTTCTACCTGCACCACACCCATACCGTACCTGCACCCTACTGGACCCGCACCTGCAGTTGCAGCCATATCTATAGCCCATTCTCACCCACACCTGCACACCTTCACCACACATATCCACATCCACATCCACACCTGCACCACACCTGCACCACACCTGCACCCATTTCTGCATCTATCCCTGCACCTACACTTCCACACCTGCACCCACACCTGCACCACACCTGTATGTACACCTCTACCATACCTGCACCTACACTTGTACCTACATCTCACCTGGACAGCCATAGCTGTACCTCAACTCAGCCCAAGGCTCCCGGCTCGGGCAGTCTCCACAGACCCCCAGGCTTTCTCCTCACCACCTTATCTTCTAGTCCTCTGTCAACCTGCACATCCAGGCAGTGCTGCCCATGGTACCCAGCCTGGGTTCTGGCTATGTCATCCCCTCCCTATGCCTGTGCTCACACATCCTCCTGGCTACACTGTTCCTTTCCTTCAAGAATCAGCTTCTAAAACTAGGCTTTGAAGAGGCGGGACATGGTGACCACTGTCACTCCACAGAGCTGGGGTCTGGACAATGCTGGAAGGAAAGGTTCTGGGATCCTTAGAAAGCCTCCTACCATCCTTCTCAAGGCAGCAGCTCCAGCCTCTTCGTGGGGCTGTGCCCTACTCCAGCCCACACACCACTATAGCCAGGACCCCCCACCTATTTGTACAAGAATTGCCTGGGCAGCTTTAAAATTGCTAAGTCTATGCTCTGACCAGAGATTCTGAGTTGAAGGTCCAGCTGGGATCCAGACGCCCTCATGCTTCCAGAACCAAGCCCACAATTTCCTGGAGACCTACGTGGGAGGCCTTCAGTGTCTCTTTCTGGTCCTTGCCCTTGCCCATCACCCTGTAGACCTGCTGCCTGGCCCCAACAAGGCCAGACGGGCCACCCCAGGCTGTGGAGATGGCCATGTCACAGGCAGAGAGCAGGCACACCTGTCACTGCACCCTGTGCCTATGGGCACAGACTAGAGGTCCAGACTCCCACTGTCCCAGTCCCTCCACATTCTGGGCTCATTTCTCCTGAGACTCCTTCTGCATCAGTGTCACCTTCTCTCCAGCCACCCAAACCCTCTGCCCTCCCTTTGTCCAAGTCTATGGAGCCCTTTAAATAAGACCACCGACGAGGGTCATAAGCCACAGAGAGAAGAGGGTAGCTGGGAAGATGGATGTGGGACAAGTCCAGCACCAGAACACTGAACACGAGAGGCTGTGAGCACCCTCTGTGGGCGAAGAGGCTTCTGCACCACCGCCATCCTCAGATGGACCCACGTGAGCGAAGAAGAAAGAGCCTGAGGCAGTGGTGGGTAGGCGGCCCAGACGTGGACTACGATGCCAGGCAGGGGCCCCACCACAGCCCTGGAGAAGACGCTGCTCAGAACCAAGAGGGTTCCCAAGACCCTGCCAGAGGAGGGCAGGGAGATGGGGCTGCCCCAGTGACCACAGACAGTCCTGTGGGCAGCCACACAAACTAGGACAGGGCTGGGTCCAAGGCCCATGGCCATCTGAGGGTCACACAGCCTCAGAAGGACCTTTCCCTGGCCCTGAGGAGGACAGAACGGCCACCTGTCTCCACAGCCCTTCATGAAAGCTGGCTCCCTGTCCAGAGTCACAAAAATGGAAAATCACACATGGTGAGGTTGCCCTGAGTTCCTGGAGTCCCTCCCTGTACTATCTACGTTGTCTGGGCCATGGTGCTACAGAACAGGGGCTCCCCTCAATTGCCCTCACATGACAGAACAGGGGACAGCTGTGCTGTCCTCTCTGAGCAGGCACAAGAGACCAGCAAATGCAAACAGCTTGCCTATACTCTCTGCAGCAAGCTCTGTGCCACTGTCCACCCAGGCCATGGAGGCAGGCAGGGGTGCCAGGACACCCAGCCACAAGGGTCCCAAACAGGGGTGGCGGGGTCCCTGCTGGAGCCTGTGTGGAAGTGAACTGTCCATCCATGCCACTGGGGTGATCCCAGAGGGTGGAACTGTATTCCCAGCCAGCCTGTCTGTCCATGCCATTGTAAGTGAATCAATGAGCAAAATTTAACCAGTCAACATGGAAAATAATACTTTAATCCTCCAATTATCATACCAAAATCTTCTCCTCCCCCCCCCCACAGCAGTAAACACTAAGCAAACCATCCACAAGAAATTAACATATTTTCCTTCATTTTCTTCAGCTGCTTTTTCCCCAAACACCCAGTACTTAAAACAGAGCAAACAGACCATCAAAAACTGACCTACCGCTCCAAGTGGGAGACTTGGGGAGGAACTGCCCACGGCGGGATAAGGGGCCTCAGACCTCTGCGCAGCGTGCAAGGCACGAGCGGCGTCTGTTGAGCTGCTGCCCCGAGACAGGCTGCCCCTCCCAGCTACACAGGACGCCTCCTCACCAGGGCGGGTGTGGGTCCTCTCTGAAGTGCCCCCGCCTCCACACCCCCAAGGATGCCCTCTTTGCAGCACCCACAATAAAGCACCGGGCCCTCAGCCCTGCTGGCCCTCATCCTGGGTGGCCTCGGGCTCACCAGGAGCTTAGGCCTTTCCATGGCGGTTATGGAGGCCCAGGGTGTCAGGAAGGGCTCTGCAGACCCCAAGATTAAAGTATCAGCGAATGCAAACTACCCCTCCAGAAGAGGGATACCCCTCAAAAGGCTACATGGAGCCCCACACTGGGCCCTAACCTGCAGTGGGTAAGGGGCTTGAGGCCAGGTTTCACCTCCTGGCTACAGATGTCTCTGCAGCAAGGACTAATGAGAAAGTACCTCATGCAGGGCAGGAAATCTGCACCCCAAGGCACTGCAGACCCCTCTAGTCATGCTTCAGACACATTAAAAGAAAGTGCCTATGGCTGTGAACACAATACTGCATGCAAAACGGTAATTTACGAAATAAAATATGAACAACTCATTTAGCCAAAGCTCTTTTCAATCAAGCCCTTAATCTGCCTGGGTGGAACCCTCTGTTATCTCAGAGTAGGCCTGACCCTCTGCCTCCCCCAGGGGTGTGCTGTGCGGTGGACAACGGGACTTTAGGTAGTCAGTTCCAGGTAGGCAGACTCAGGAACTGAGCAGGCACCCACAGGTCCCAGGGTCCCTGTCTCACTTGAGCCAAGGGATGACAAGGGACCAGTTCTCACACCAGGACACCCAGGCCCAGCTGCAGACAACCTTTCAGGAACCCCAAGCTGGAGTTCTCCAATCAGGCAGAGATCCTGGGCCTGTCTCTGCTATTTCATGGCTGTAGGGCTGTGGGAAAGTTGTCTAAGCTTGGTGAGCCTCAGTTTCCCCAAGTGCAGAAAGAATCTGCCGGTGTTGTGAGACTGGGTGGGTTGAGAGGGAGCCACCATTCCCACAGCAGCTGAAGTCCTCCCACCTTAGCCCGGGGCCTTGAAGGGGTGCAGGCAATGGCCCCTCCATTATAGGCTGCTGGTGCACGTGCAATTCCAAGGGTTTCACCAGGAGAAACAATGGTTCGGTGCTTCAGTGCAAAAGCGACTACGTGTGATCCAGAGAGGATTTGTGAGGACCCTCGAGAGAAGAATGACGCTCAGTCCCTCCCAACTGCAAACCCAACTCTCCGGAAGGTGAGGCTGAGCAATGCCCACGGCTGCAGGCCCACCTGTTGGGGTTGTACTCAAGCGCCCCGACCTCCTCGCTGGCCTGCAGCAGGTCCAGGATGCCAGCCGCGGAACTCCCACTTTCCTGCTTGACTTTGGCGTTGCGACTAGGCTTGGTGTCAGTGTCGATGTGCAGAGAGCCCTCATCGGAGGAGTCATCACTCTGCCGGGCGAGGGACAGAGCAGCTGGTCAGGGCGAGGGCTTGGAAGGAGAGGGGGCTGCTTTTCCCCTCGGGGAGAAAAGTATGTTTTATAAAGTTTTTTAAGAGCCCTGTTCTAAGGAACATAGCTGGGGTCTGTGTGGACCACAGCCTTCTCCGGGTCCCCTGAACCACAAAGGATCAGGCTGTCTTCACACCCTGCACTGCTTTATCACAGGAAGCCTGGTTCCAAGCCAGCTTCCATTAGAATGAGCCCCAGTGTTTTACGCAGATTCATGGAAGCTGCCATGGCTGAATGCAGGGAGGGCAGGGAGCATCTGCAGCCTCTCCAGGATCCCAGGCCCTGATGTGTCACAGCCCCAGGTTCAGATGAATACCAAGCTCTCCTGGAAGATGGCTCAGGGGACATGGCCCCACCTCCAGACTGTCCAGGAAGTATGGGGCCAACAGGGATCCCCCCTCCTTGGGGCCTCTGCCTCCTGGACTTGGACATGGCCTTAGAGAGCATCTTAACGCAAGACCCTCAATGGTGTGTCCTCGCCCCACCGCCGACCTCCCCACCCTGTGGGTGAATCTGGCTGCATTGGTCTCCTTCAGCCCTGGTGGCCAATAGCTGGGCCAGGCACTTCCTCCTCCTGTGCCAAGCCTGAATCTGTGCCTAGCCAAGAAAAGGCTGGGTGAGGATGGACACCTGTCAGCACTCTGAGCGCAAAGACCACTCCATTGAGGGGCCAGGCTGTGAAGTCACCAGGCTGTGGCCTTGGGGATACCCAGCAATGGCCACACAGGCTGACCAAGTAGGCCCCAAGGCACCTCACCTTGTACACCGTCGAATCCAGCTTTGGCTTCGTGACAGGTATGGGAAGCATCTCCTTCTTGTCCAACAAGACTGCAAGCAAAGCACACAGGAGTCTGGTGGGGTCTCAGGCAGAGCTGGCCATGCCAACCGCTTGTGGAGCCAGGTCGAGTCCCCCAGAGCCCCCCATCCAGTCCTCACCACACTCACAGGACAAGTCCCTTTTTGGGGTGTTCTTCTTCCTCCTGATGGGAAACTCATCAATTTTGAGCTCCCCATCGTCAGACACATACTCGTACTCATCCCGCACAGGCTTGGCCTTGTCCTCCTTAAAGTTCTGCAAGGCCCCGAAGACACCAGGGCTGGTCGGGGGCCTGAGAGCCTTGGAGCTGGTGCAGCAGAAGAGAGCAGTCAGTGGGTGTCCACATACCACCTCCCATGGTACCCAGCCCCAGTGTCCTCTTGGTGGTGGGTGACCAGGCTGGGGCTGTGGGCCCCTCGATCACCTGTCTGTGAGGAGGGGAGACTTCTCAATCCCAGCTCATTCTCCCCATGCCACGTCCCCTGGAGTACGGTCCTAACTTGCAGCTCATGAGATACAAGGAGTGTCCTTCTCTGAGCAGGTGAAGTGCTTAGGCCTGAGTACCCCAACTGTCCCAAGTTCCTAGGACAAGCATGGGCCTTCTCAGGAAATCTAGATGTGTGCTGGCATTAGCCTTAGACAGGAGCAGGATCTAACCTTTCCATATTTTTCTTCACAGCTATTTTGGAAAAATAGCTTCAGGCCCCAGACCACAGTGAATATGGACTGGTCTAAGAAATACTGGATGACCCATCTCCCTGCTAGGGTAAGGCAGAGCTACTCCAGGCAAGGAGCACCCCACCTACCTGGCTGTAAGCAACTCTGGCCTGGACCCTGCCTCTGCCCAGAGCTTCAGGACTGGTTTCTCTCAACAGTGGGGTCAGCAGGCCAAGGCAGAAATGGCTGGACTTCAAACCAACATGGCTCCAATTCCAAGCAGAAGAAACTAATGTGTGGACACTGTGCTGGGCCTGGGCTGCCTCCATTGCTCCAAGGGTCTGGCAAAGGCTGTGTGTGCATGGGGTATGGGGTGGAGTGTATGTGTGTGGTGCGTACACGGTCTATGACATGGATGTGGGTGTGTCTGTGCACGTGTATGCACATATGGGGGGGGCTGTAGCATGTCTGTGGTATGTGTACATGTATATGTGTGTTGTGTGTGTATAATAAGGACTATATACATGGTGTGTGTGATACAGGTATATGTATGTGTGGTGCATGTGCTGCCTGTGGTATGTTAAATCTGGATATGAGGCAACTTATACATGTTTGTATATGATGCAGTGCATACATTTGATGTGTTATGTAGGTGCGCCCATAACATGTGGACATGCAATGGATGTGTTGCATTTGTTGGAGTGTGATGCAGGAGTGTGGTGTGTGTGTGATACAGGGTACCTGCATGGCATGTGGTATATGTTTGTGTGACATGGGGTGCCTGCATGGTGTGCAGCATGTGTGTGTGTGATGCGGGGTGCCTGCATGGTGTGATGTATATGTATGATGCAGGGTGCCTGCACAGTGCGTGGTATGTACGTGCAATGTGGGATGCCTGCATGGTGTGTGGTGTGTATGTGTGAGGTAGGCTGCATGCATAGTGTGTGTGTGTGTGTGTGTGTGTGTGTGTACATGAGAGAGGGGAGGGGTGTGCCTGCACAATGTGTGGTACGTCTGTGCAATATGAGATTCATGCACAGTATGTGGTGTGTGTGATGCCTACATGGTGTGTGGCATGTGTGTATGTGTGTGTGTGTATGAGAGAGAGAGAGATGTGTGGTGCCTGCACGGTGTGTGTTGTGTATGTGCAATGTGGAATGCCTGCGTGGTGTGTGGTGTGCGTGAGGCAGGCTGCATGCACTGTGTGTGTTGCGGGATGCCTGCCACGTGTGCCTGGTGTGTATGTGAAGTAGGTTCCTGCATAGTCACTCCTCCTGTCAAAGCCTTCACATACCCCAGGAGCTTCTTGTTGGAGAAGGAAAAGGAGAACTTGTCCTTGTTTCCAGCCAGGGGTGACTTTTCCAACTTCTGTTCCTCCTCCATCTTCAGTAAGGAGTCAGGTTTGCTGTTCTGAAAGCAAGACAGGTCTGTCCCTGAACCCACATGGAGCCCAAATGGTGCCAGTGGCCAGGAACATGCCTAGGGAAAGTCATGCATGTCTCCAATGGTTGCCTGGCCCCAGGTCTGCAGAGCTGCCCTCAGACGTGGTGTGGCCCCCAGACTACAGAGCACGGATGATGCAGATGGTGAAGGGAAGCATCATCAACACGAACAGTGACACACTTGTCCTCCTGCACCCAGGCTGCTCCCCACACACACTCAGGACCTACAGGGATATGCTTCATGGCACCACCTCCTGGTGACTAGCAGATATGTGCCTGTGTGAGCCTTTACACACAAACAGGGCCTCACAGGCTCACATTTCTGCTCACACTCACCACCCATATCCAGTGCTTGCACCTCACCTTGTACTTCCACTTGGCCTCAGACTTGCTCTTAGTTTGCTCTCGGATTTCCAGTCTCTCCACATCATTCTGTGTGTGGACAATGTCCTTGTTGGGAACACTCAAGACGCTCTTTGGGGCCTAAAAAACAGCCACCATGATTCAAAGGCAAACATGGGAGAGTAAGTGGGACTCCCTTTCATTGCAGTACAAAAGCCTGACTACTCATGTTGGCCCACAATACTGATCATCCACCCATTAATCACCCACGCATTCATATATTTGCCTGTTCATTCATTCTGCCCTTCAGAGCCTGCCATTCATACATCTATTTAGCCACTATTAGTTCATCTATTCCTTCATATATCCAATCATTCGTCCATCCATTCATCTACCCATTCATTCATACTCCTCTGTTCTTAATCCAGCCACTCATCCAACCATTTACCTACTCATTGGTTCATCCATTCATACATCCACTCCTTCATTCATCCACTAATTCATTCATTTCTTCATCCATTCATCAATCTGTTCAGTCACCCATTCCTTTGTTCATCCACCCATTCCTTTGTGCATCCATTCTTCCACCTGTTCATCTATCCATTCATTCATTTACCCACTCATCCATCAATGCCTACGCTAAGAAAGAGAACACCAGCACATCTCACTGCAATCCTGAGAGGACAGCCCCCTGAGAAGTAAGTCACAGCTTCCCCCAGAAGGAGCTCAGATTCAGTGGTGACTGGTTTCAGGGGCTCAAATTCCTGAAGCCCCGACCTAAGACCCTCTAATCAGAGTGGGCCCAGGCTGGGCCTTTCTGTCTCATTGGGCACTAGGTTCTCCACCAGAGCCTCTCCCCTCCACCAGCACCCCGTTGTTTCTATACAAACACTTCATCCATCTCAGGCCTTCGCCCCAGGGACAGCTTTCTGTTCCTGGCAAACTAGGTGGGGTTATTCCTGGAAGACCATTCTGACTCCTCTACAGGGTAGCCCTCCTGGATGCTGCCCCTGCCACAGCACAAATCCACTGAGCTGCCTCCCTGTGGGCCTCACCATTCTGTTGCTCCTGGGGCACAGAGGCCTGCCTGGGGCCTGGCTGAGCCAGAGTAAGCAGAGCTGGCAAGTCTACCGGGCAGAATATACCCACAGCAAGACCCCAGCTGTTCCCCCTTCCCACCCAGCCACAAACCCCAGAAAGCAAGGACGCACAGCTCCAGCTGTCCCCCTTGGCCCAGCCCCAGCAGGTACCACAGTGCCTCAGGTGAGGTGGAGGCGGACGGGGCCGCAGGCCCACCTTGCTCTTCTTGAGTGGCTCCATCTTGGTCAGGGCTTCCTTGGTGTGGGCCTCCAGCAGGTCTAGGTTGGGGATGGTGGGCGAGGCTGACTCCCGGCACTTCTTCCCTTTCTTCTTGCTTCCATCCTTGAGCTTCAGTGTTTTGGGGGGCTTTGGGGGTTTGGGGGGTTTCAGAGGCTTGGGGATTTTGGACGGCTTGGGCATCTTCACAGTCTTGGGAGTCTTTTTTTTGGACGCTTTCTCCAGGACAGATGGAGGCGGGGTGGCCTCAATGGGAGATGGGGGTTCCTCTTTCTCCCGGTCCTCACCGCAGACCTCATCCAAGGAGGCGACTGTGTTCACTTCTGGTCGGACAGCTTTGGAGGCATTCTGGGTAGGGAAAGCACAGAGTCAGATGTGCTCCTTCCAGATCATAGCTGGAGGGTCCCACGCCAAGACTCAGGAGGCCCTCACTGTCATACTAGGGGAGGGAGCCAGCCTAGAAAGGCATCCTTTTTTTTTTGGTACTGGGGATTGAACTCAGGACCTTGCACTTGCATGGCAGGCAGCAGAACCACTGAGCTAAATCCCTGGCCTGAAAGGCATACTATCTTGTGACCTGCTCGCAGCATCCCATGCCATCATCCTACACACACACACCCCACAACATACAACATGCTCACATTGCCCCAGGTCACCAAGATACACTCACCCACCCAATACCATTAGTGACACGCACATCATCCGAGACCATCAGCCCCCTGATGTTCCACCTCCTCAGCTGTTTCATGCCACCCAAGCACAGGAGACTGCTGGTCCCCTCTGGGCTAAAGGAGCTGGGATTTGAGGTCCTTCCCTGACTCCCCCACTACATGGCACTCTCCTCTATCTCTCCTTTTGTGCACATATCAGGAGCCCACCCCTGCTCCTGAAACCCATCCAAGTGAGCTTCACAGGTGCAGCTCAGGGTCAGGCTAACTCCAGGCCCAGAGAGAGGCAGGCCAACCCACCATCGTCCTAGGGTGTGGCCTACCTCGCTGAGCCTGATCTCCTTGGCCAGGTCTTTGATGAGCTGTGATGGCCTGAAGTGCTCAGGGAGCTCATCTTCATGCTCTGCCAAAGCCTATAGGATAACAGGGGTCAGCAGACACCAACCTGGGCCTCTACAACTCCTCAACCCACCACATCCCAGCTGGTCGTTCCTTGCCCACCAAGTTAGGACCACCACCACCCATACAGGAATGGGACAAGGCACCCCATTCCACAGGTGGCTGTGTCAGCCCAGGGGGAACATGCTGTTCTTGAGGCTGCCACAAACAGGCTGTGGGATGGATCTGGACCAACCCTGCTTCCTGGCCACGTGGTTGAGGTAAGTAGAGAAAGCCTGCGCTGCCCCCAGCCCAAGCTCAAGTAACAGAGCAGCACAGGATGGCCCAGTAAGAGTGCTGGCACCCTCTCCCTCAGGCCACCCGGGCAAGGCAGATGGCACACAGGGCTCTCTGCCTAGCATCCTCTGTGAAGGCCTCTGTGGCTCCCACTGGCTCTCCCTGAGCTGGAGAGTGCCCACTTCACTCAGGCTTCAGTGAGCAGGAGGCTCTGCAGAGTGTCCCAGCAGGAGACAAGGTCCCCAGGGTGCCCAAGGATTACCCCACTCACCCTTTCCCTGCAGCTACCACCCAAGCAAGAGGAGAAGGTAAATCAGGGGTGGGCTTCTCTGGACTGCTCAAGGGGGCCAGCACCATGGGGTCATTGCAGGGAGAGTGTCTCAGAGCAAGGTGGCTCAGGGCTGCACCTATACCAGTCAGCATGGTTCCTGGGCAGGAATGGCTCAGAGAGTATCCCCAGAGCTCTCTGTCCAGATCCAGGTGCCTGCTTCTGGGCTGTCCCTGAGTCCTCCACATTCACACAGTGCTGTCCCTACCAGAGCACTAGAAGAGGGCTACTCTTGACACACAGCCATCTGCCCCACCCCTTAGGGGCCTCAATCAGTGTTAGTAGCAAGGAGGGGACAGCTCTGTGTGTGGGGGGCAAAGGTATTCTCTGGTCCAGCCTGGGCAGGCAAGAGTCACCCCTATTACCTGCTGAGGAGGATGTGTGCTGGGCACTGCCCCTCCTGTCACCCACTCCCCTTCCCGAGAATATGAGCCATCTGCTTCCTACCTGTTTCTTTGTCCATGACCTGAAAGCACCATTGAGAATTTTAGCTCCTTGGACTAAGTGAGGGGGCAGGTGTTTCCCAGACTTGTGAGAACCTGGGGAGGAGACAAGGTTAGCTCAGGGGTGGCCAGCCCACAGAAGGTCAGGGGACCCACTGGTTCTGCCTTCTACCCGCCCAACTGCCAATGGTTCCTCTTGGAACCTGGGGCACTTGTCCACCCTGTGGCCTGCCCTGCCCACATCCTCTGCTGTCTTACCCACAGCTGGCCCACCAGGGCCCTGATGACCAGGCCCAGCCTGGCCCTCTCCCTCTGCCTAGTACCCCAGCCCTACCTCACCAAGGACCCACATTTGTTCTGGACTGTGGGCTATGCACTGTCCCCACAGGCCTGCACCAAGCACCGTCAGATGCCTTCCTATCCCCACCTCAGGCTATGCACTGAGGGGCCGTGCCACATGACTGTGATTCCCAGACCAAGAGAATGAACCTGGTTTTGGGTCTGCCCCACTCCCCCTCTCCCTCTTTGAGGGCCCCAGGCTCAGACACCCAGCCCAGAATGACCCGTACCTTTGAATGCCTCCAGCAGGTGCTTTCCCATGTACCAACAGGCAGTTTCAAAGTTGGGAAACTGAGTCAAGCTGCCCAGTTTCAATCTTCTTTCCACTTCATATGCCCTGGAAGCCACAGAACAGAACTGTCAGTGCATGGAGCTCCAAGTAGGCTATGCTGAGGCCACGGCCAGGCCATGCCAGGCCTTGACCCTACATGGCCAAGGTACACCAGGGGAGCACACTAGGGTGACTGCCTTAGGCGGAGCTTAGCAAAGCCCAGGAAATGTGGCAACAACCTTCAATGACCCAAATCACCAGAAGACTACCCAGCCCTACCCCCAGCCCCTCAGGGCTCCCTCCCTATCCTTCTCCACAGCCCAAGGAGGCCCATTAATGCTGACAGTGATGCCTAGGGCCACTCACAGGTTAGGCCCATCCAGGACTCAGGCCAGAACCTGTCACACCAACTTGGCTGAAGGGGACCCTGCCAGGCAGAACCCTGAGAACAAATGACACTGTGGACACTACCTCATCTGCATCTCCACACTTAGGCTGTGTAGGAAATGTCCCGCAAAGGCCAGGCAATCCACAGGGGTGAGTGTGGCATAAATCCAGCCTGGAAGAAACAGACAGGGAAATGGCCAGCTAGCCTCCGCCTTGCTCCCATGCAAGCCTGACACAGGTTCCAGCTCCTGTCAGCCATCACTTGGTGCCCCTACCTTCCCTGGCTGCCTACCAGCGAGAAATTCTCTGGCCTTGGCTCCACCCTCTGTGGGGGTTGCAGGATAAACCATATCTGACATGGTGGTTCAATCCAGCCCTGCATCACTCAGACAGGGAAACTGAGGCCAGGGAGCCAAGGCATGAGCTCAGGCCACCCATGGGCAGCACTCAGACCATGAAGGTGAGCCTAAACCCCAGATCACCATATGGAGGGGCAGGACGGGATGGAGGTGGGGCTGCCACAATCCCTGGAGTCTGCAGTTTGTCCCCCAGTTATCCCGATGGACAAAGCCATAGCCAGACTCTCAGAAAAACCACAGATCTTCCCAAAAGAGCTGATTGTGAGGAAGCTGAGTAGGGAAGGAGGGACCTATCCAGAACTATGAAGATGACAAAGATTCAGAGGCTGAGAAATCAACTGAACTCTGAGGACCTCTTTGGATCCTTATTTAAAATGGGGAAAAAAATTTTAAAAAATTAGAAAATCTGACCACTGATTGGCTATTTGAAGATATTATGGGCTTGCCATTAATTATTCATTTTTAAAGACAGGACATTCAATTATATACTTTAATAGGAAGGAAATCTTTCAGATAGTGGACTCTATGGATGCAAAATAGGAGATCTGGGGCTCACTCTCTTGCTCTGGTTCCAAATATCCCTTAATAAACAGTCCCAAACCTGCAGACATCCACTTCCCCCTTCAGGGCCAGCCTTGCCCTCTTCAATGCCACCTTGGGCTAAGCCAGGTCTCCTGTGCCAGGAACCTGACCATGGGGAGTCAGGCCCCGAGCCTGGCGGGCTCAGGTGTTGACCAGAGTGGGGCCGCACCCTGCCCACTGCTGGTCTGTGAGGAGTGGGCTGGGTGGGCAGCCAGCCAGGGACACAGTACAAGGGAGGGAGGGAGCAGTAATGTGTGAGGAGGTCAGAGAGGGGCCGCTCACCTGAGGGGATAAAGAGGGTCTGCCCCTGCTTTACTGTGCACTTGTAGCACTTGTCCACCTGGTCGGCAAAGAACATTTCACTATGGTTTGCAGCTGACTGCCAGCGCTCATACAGGGAGATGTTGGCCGAGGCTGGTCTGATGAGATAGAAGATCTTCTCGCCCTGCCGAGAGAGCCCGTTGGCAAAGTCGCAATGCCAGGAATGTGGAGGGAGGACTAACTCTGGGCTGGGAATGCTGGGGTAAGGGGGCAGGACAGAGCTTGTCTGGCACAGGGACAATGCAACTTGGGGGGCCTGGTGATGGGGCTTGACTCGGACAACATCCTGCCCGGGCCCCATTCCAGCTGCAATGCTGCTTTGCAATTCACAAGTCTGCCCACTGGAAAAGCTCTAGGTACAGGAACCCTGGCATGGTCAGGCTACAGCTCATATCCCCAAATGCCATGATTCTGAGACACTATAAATGGTATGTGTATGTGTACCCAAGGAGAAATAAGCCTGCAACTAGCCATGCAGCAAGTTCTATGAAGCTCTGCTCTGGAGAGATGCGAGGCTCATAGGCTGGATTAGGTGGCTCACAGGCTCATAGGCCACCCTTTCCCAAGCAGCCTCACATAGGCCCTAGGTAGAACTCTGCACCCAGAGCCATGAGACCCTCATCCTCCTGCACTGGGTGAAGATGGTTTCAGAGAACACAGTGGCTACTTGCTCAGAGCCTCATAAAGCCAGGATTGGCACCCAAGCTCAGCACCCCAACTTAAGCCCCTACTAGTTCGGAGAAACCCAGCTTGTGGATTATTGAGCCCAAAGCTTAAGGTTCCTGATGTTATTTGCATCCCATTTTCTCTAGCTTCCCTCTTTGTTTCCAGTGTTCAGCCCCCATCCCTCTGTGTAGCTCACATGCTCCAGCCCACTCAGCTGGCTTCCATGTGACCCTGACTTTGGCCGATCCCTTTACCGGAAGTCACCCTTCTCTGAGCACTTGTCCCCATGGGCCTCACTCAACTGTTAAGGAGCTTCAATTCCATGCATGTCACTAGTCCCAGACGCACTTCTACCCAGCCATGTCTCCATGCCCCCTGCCTTTGGGTCAGACAGCTCAGTGTCCCTCCTGTGCCTAACTTCCTGGCCACTCGGGGCCAGGAAGGAGCAAGGGCAGACAGTCTTGGGGACAGACTGTGCACTATCAAAGGCAAGATGTGCACTGTGGGCCATGCCCACCTTGAGCACGTGATACCAGGCAGAGGCGCCCCCAGAGTCGATATGGAAGTCAGTGTAGCTGTCCTTCACACAGATCAGGCAGTACTTGGTCACTTTGGGCTTGGCCAGCAAGGCATCATCAGGCCAATAGTTTTCCACCCAGGACAATTTCTTCACGATGTCAGGAGGTTCCACAAAGCTGGACATTCTGGGGACAGGACAGAAGACTGGTTAGCAGTGACAAAGCCTGATGCTCCTGGAGTGGGAAAGCTATTGTGACATGTATCCCATACTCCTCTTTACTTCCCATGGGCCACATGGCATTGCTCCCATCTTAGAGATGGCCAGAGGGCAAACTGAGTGTAGCTGCTAGCTGTGTCCACTCAGGTCAGAACCGAACTCCCTCTCCAAGCACTGCAAAGCGGGTCACTCTGGGTTGGCTAGCAATCACAGGATCCTGAGAGGAAATCCTTCTCACGTACAGCCCAGCTGCCTCAGCCACAGCTCTCCACAACAGGGAGCAGGGAGCCTGTGACTCCGTGCCATATCAAGTCACTGTCAAATCCAGCTGACTTGAGCAAGCTGAAGGCAGCCTAGGATTCATTTCAATGTCCCTGTCAAAATGTGATTTAAAAAACTGTCTCCACATCAGAAACATCATACTCAGCAGCAGCTGGGTCATGACATTTCAGTCACCATGGAGAATCAGGTTGTGGAGTTTTTGCTGCCTCAGGCCACGTAAGGGTCCCTCATGTCTCCATCACCCCAGCTGAAACTTCTATGATGTCTTTCATATCTCTGTCTTGATTTCCCCTCGGAGGCCACACATACTCAGATAAGAATCTCTGTAGTGAATCCCTGCAATCTGATGGTATCTCGACATCTATTTTAAATACAACTGGACCTTCCTGTGCTGCGACCAGGGTTCGGCCACCCTTGCTGTCCCCAGTTCTCAGGCTCCTCCATGTCCTCAGTGCAACTCATCCTGGTGCCAGCCCAGAGACACCTCCCAGGGACAGCTACCTGCAGTCTACTTCATGGCTCCTGTGACCACCACAGTGCACAGACTGTGCGGAGGTGCCACTATGACCCCCTTTTTGTCATAGTGTGACCCCCTGGAACTCATGCCTGCCTCCTATAAACCCACAAACTAAAATTCCTTGCAGGAATCTGTTTAGGTAATTCCCTGTCCCACAGGCCCCTCTCTTTCTCCCTATCTGTGCTACCTGACCTCTGTGTCTGACCTCCAAGTGTATGACCTCCAGGCTTGCCACGTGCTCCCCAGGACCTGTAAGTAGGAGTTCCATCTGTATCCCTAACCAGAGGAGAGCTCTCCACCTCAGAGACCCAAAATCACAACACAGCCACAAATCATAAGCCCTGTCCTGCTACCCATCCTCAGCAGCCTCAGTCACAAACCCTCACCTTTAAATCTCCAGTGTGTTGCAAACTGGCAGCCTCTCATCTGCCCCCAGGGGTCCTCAACGCCCCCCAGGTGATGTCCAGAGTGCACTGTTGCCCTCAGGGGAGGGTCCCCTGCTGGTTGGAGAGGGTCCCTTGTAGTCCAGCTCCAGCCTAGGCCTTTGCACCCTGCACAGCACAGGGGCCGGCTCCCCCATCTCCTGATGCACCCCTAAGTGCCCATCTTTCTTGGCTTGGCCAACTCCTCAGCAGTCAAGCCAGCCCCTCTCTGCAATGGAGAGGATCCCAACACCCCTGTGAGCACCCAAGGCTGCCAGGAGTGACAGTTTAGATGTGATACATGCATCTGAATGACGCACATCACCCTTGACCCACTGCACAGTGGACACTCAGAGGCAGTGGACCCTTAGAGCTAAGCCAGACAGCCCATGGGATCGGGCCTGACATTCACAGCCTGGCTGATGTCTTGGGGACGACTTACTGATGATGTGGAGGCCTCCCTCTCAGGTGGTACAGAATGGGATCTCAGAGCTTGCACTGTGGCCTGGTCCATTAGAATGCTCTGGTACATAACAAAGGTTATCTACAACCCCCAACAGTCCTTGGATGGGGCTGGGGGGTGGGCGGGAGGCAAAGGGGTGTCCCTGGCCTAGGTGAAAGCCCAGGCCAAAGCACCATCTTGCCCTGACAGGGACATGACTCAGCATGTTCTTTGGTACCAAAGTAAACACAGTGCAGAGTGCAGCCTTGGAGAAAATCCTTCCACTGAGTACTTCTCTGCTGTCATCTACCCCTTTTGCCTCTGCTGTCAGGAAACTCAAAAAGAACCAGTGTCTAGTTATACTCCCTTTCTATGGCTCCTGGCACAGTCCTGTATTCTTTCTTAGTGAGGTTTTTGATAGTTCTTTCACTTTTTCCAATTGCACATGTGTTATCTTGTGTGCTTTCCAGAAGCAGGGAAAGTGGAAGTGATGCAAAAACAAAACCCTCCCTGGCCATTCATGGCTGTGAGTACTCTGAATCTTTCCCAAGGGTCAGCAGGTGGACAGTGGGATTGAGGGAGGGGTGGAAAGGGAAGGTGCTGAACACAGCTAGTGCACAGTCCTGGGAACAGGGAAGGGCCTGCACATGACCAGCCTGAGGGAGGCACTCCACCCACAGTGACTGTGTGCTATGGCAACAACACCTGGGACTCAGCAGGACAAGGACAACAGGGCCTTGTAACCCAAGGAAAGCAGAGAGCTGAGCCAGGACTGGAAAGGCAGGGGAAGTGGGGCTGTGGCCCAATGACTGTGAGCATGCTATAGATGTGTGATGAGCATGTCATGACATCAGTGAGTGTGTCCATGAGCATGTCAGTGAGTACAGTATGTCCCAGCGTGCACAAGTGTGTGTAAATGTCATGTTATTGTGTGTCCATGAATGGTTCATGAGTGTGACTATGTCTCAAGAGTGTGCATCCTGTCTCTGGGAGATGGGTGGAGCCCAAACCAGGAGGATTTCCCTTTCTTGCTCCTTGTTTTTGTCTGAATTGTCCACAGTACCTTATTTTCTCACGTTCAAAGAGAAATAGCAAATGGTAGCCGGTGTCAGGTCTAGTATTCCATGTGCCCCTGAGAGCAGCCCACAGCAGGGAGAGGTCCCCAAGCCAGGCACTGCAGTACCCACATCCAGGGTAGCCCTGTCACCTGGTGTCGGAGAACTCAAGGTTGGTGACATTGAGGACCCGCTTGCGGTTGGTGCTGTAGTAATAGTCCACAAACTCCTTTAGCTTCATCTTGCAGCCCTTCTGCTTGGTGACATCTGTTACATCCACACTCCGTTCTGGCCCTGGGGAGGCAGAAGGAGGGTGTGAGCATGTGAAGAAGGTAGCATGACCTCTCTCATGTCTAGACACGTGGGGTGGACACTGCATGCCCTCAGCTGCCCTTGCACATGGCAGCAGCCACTGAGGATGAGGAGGTAGACCCTGAGGCTTTAGGTGCTAGCATCTTCCCTGCTACCATTCCCCTTGATTCAGAGTGCCTGAGGTGCCCATCTTCCAGTGGCCACAAGGACCTGGTGACACTTTTTGGTGGTGGATGTCAGGCCTCGGCAAGGGTGGCCAGGTCAGCAGATTAAACACATAGATGTTTATGAACAAGTCAATTTCTGCATAGTACACCCTGCATAATACATGGGCCACACCTACTCTTGGAACATTACAGACAAGATACTGCATTTCTATTGTTTGGATAAGTGTCCCCTAGGCCCATGTGTTAAATTCTCAATGCCCAGCCTCTGGTGCTACTGGGAAGTGGTGGAAACTGTGGGACGTAGGGCATAATGTAAGGTCCTTAGATTACTGGGGTTGTACCCTTAAAGGGGATTGTGGGACCCTGGTCCCCTCTTCCTCTTGCTCTGCCATACACTCCTGTCATGATATGCCACCCTCATCAGAGGCCCAAAACTATGGGGCGAATGGATCATGGACTAGAACTTCCAGAACAATGACCCCAAATAAACTTTTTCCTTACATTCATTGTTTCAGATATTTTCTTACAGTAACAGAAAGCTGACTTATACAGGGACCAACTCATTATTCTAAAAACTGATCAACTGATAAACAGCTGATAAGGAAAAGTTTGCCAGCACCAAATAACTAAAGAGTATAAGTTCTTTACAGAAGACCCAGGATCAGCAGAGGGAGTAGAAGGACAGAACGACAAGGTATTTGTCCCTTGACAGGGTCCAGAGTGCCTACTCAGATATGAGGTAAGGAAAACTGGGGTTGCCAAGGACAGAGGAGGCTGGGTGCCAGTTCCCACCAGCCATTGAGGTATCTATCACCAGAGGTCCTGATGGACAATCCTGTCTGCACACCTAAGCAGGAAGGAGACTTGCCAAAAACCTGAACCCGTACCTAAGCAGGGCTCAAGGATCACGTTTACAGGAAACTCCTGGGACACAGGCACCTACTAGGCCACACCACAGGGACACTGACAGCCAAGTCTCTGGTACAATAATTTCTGCTGGGCCCACAACCCCTTTCTCCAACAAACATGAGATGGAAGGGGGTAGGGGCTATCACAAAGGGAAAGGGACTTCCAGCACATCGAAACAAAAAAGCAAGATGTAGGCCTTCTTTGAATTTTGATTCAAACAGCAAGATGTAAAAAAGGTATTTTTGATGGAACTGGGAAGAATTAAACCAGGTCTTACAAGCTATGAAGGAATTATCGTGAATGCTGTAGAGTGTGATGATGCATCTGTTCAAGCTGTATACTGCAGTTTTGTGGGCAAAAATATGTATATAAAAGCATTTGCAGGCCGGAGATTTAGCTCAGTAGTTCTGTCGCCTGCTTTGCAAGCGCAAGGACCTGAGTTCAATCCCTGGTACCAAATTAAAAAAAACAAAAAAAGCATTTGCTTTTAAATACTCCAAGGGTGTGAGGGGTGACAGAAAACAGGCAGAGAGCTGGTGGGTTTTGCGGCCAGTGCCAGGTGCAAAGGACTTGCTGTGCACTTCTTTTGTTTTGTGTGGGCTTAAAAAGGTTTATTTTAAAAAGAGAGAGAAAGAAAAGCTATTGTTCTAAGTTCTACTTTCCTGCAGGAACTGGTATGGAGGAGCCAGGGCCCCTATGGGTAGGGGAGCCAGAGCCTCAGTGGTTCTCAGAGCTGGGGGTGGGGTGCAATCAGCCCCCATGTGGGAAGAGTTTAAAAGATGCCCAGAACTGGTGGGAACTCACTAGAAGCAGCAGTTCTCGCTGGTGTTCCTCACCGCCACAGGCAGCCCTGGGTAGGTAGCAACCAGGCATGGTACAGGAAAGAGGGATGGTGGGCCACTGAGGCAGAGCCTGGGAGCCCCAGAACCTTCCGGGCAGAGCTGCTGCACAGCTGGCTACCAGCATGGAGGAGCCAAGCAGAGACTGCCAGGTGATCCTGTCTGTACACACAAGTGCACACTGACCCATTGGCCAGCTCTGGCCAGGGCAGCACCAGCCACAGCCAGTCTGCCCTCCTTCTGGAGAAAGATGCCTTACAATGAATCTTCTGTAGACCCATGATACCCGACTCCCAGCCCAGGAGGAAGCCCTCCTGACCCTCTTTCCGAGCTGCCCTACAGCCCTCTGGCCCCCTCGATGTAGACATGCCCTTCTGCATTAGTCTGTGAGCTCCACCTAGGTGGTCCCATGGCCTCATCTCCTTGCTGAAATGGAATACAATGGCTTCCCAGGTGGGTGCTGCTATGTGTCCCATGGCTCGCTCCCATAGATGATCACACTGAGTCCCCCGTAACCTCCAGGTTGGCCTTCAAAGCAATAGTCAAGTGGACAGCAGTGGGGTGACTTGTCTGAGCCTAGCCCAGACTCTCCCATGCTGCGTGTGTGTCTTCAGGGCTTTCTCTCTTCTCCCTCCATTCTTAGGGACCGCCACTAACACATGCACTCCAGAAAACATGTAGGCCTCAGAGCCCAGCTGGATAGCTGCCTGTCCCGCTCGGGTCACTTCTGGGCGTGCTGACCCCCATCTGACACACAGTCACCTTCCTCCACCCAAATGGCTCCAACTTCTTGTGTCAGAGGGCTGTGGCTGCCCATGGACATGGGATAGCAGTCACCAGTGGCATCAACAAGAGTCCAGAGGAACCCAGGAGAGGTGGCCTGGGCAGTGAGAAGTGACTGGCTGTGGAGCTGAGGAGGAAGGCCAGTCCCTGGATGTCAGCCCCCAGAGTCTCAGCATATGGCAGGAACATGTGACCCAGAATAGTAGAATTCACAGCTTGGAGAATCAAGGGGTCCCCAGACCAGCCCCCCATAACAGCCAAAGTAACTGAGCAGAGAGGGACCTACCAAGGTCCCTATTGTCTTGGGAGGACCCAAGACCTGATCTAAGAGCCCAGAACAGAGCCCTGAGTCTCACCTGATTATGTCACGTGCAGGACACAGCCAAGGTGTGGGGCTGGTACACACAAGGCAATCAGCAACCCCATGGACCCCACAAGATGAGGCAGTGCAGCACTTACCCACGTAGTTCTCAACATCACTGACGTAGAATGTGGGGGCTGGTACTGCCAGGCCCAGCCCATCTTTCTTGGGGACAAGGATGGGTTCGGTGAAGCCATGCTCCTCCATGTAGCCCAGAGTGAGCTGGCTGCCTGGCACACGGGACACCACGTCTTCAGCACTGTGGGGGGGGTTGCAGGTCAGACCCACGCCATGGCCATTGGCACTAGTCCAGCCTAGACAGGCCTTCAGCAGGCGAGGCCTAGCAGCACCTGATCCCACGCCTCCCAGGCCTCTGGAGAAGGCCACGGCACCACACTGGGGCCACAGGGACAGCTATAGGCTGGCAGGGTGTCCCTGCCAAGCTCCCACCACCTGTGCCCCTGCCCCCATCCACATTACACAAAGAGATGGAGGCAGGGCCACAGTGCTAAGAGACAGCAAGACCTCCACAGCCCTGCAAGCCAACCACCTTCCCACACGGCACAGAGCGGCAGAAGTCATCGTGCCTGGGGTGGGCTCCCTTTCCCACTGCCCACCATAGCCGAGCCTAAGCGGAGGACAGAGTAATGTTCCCATTACCCCTAAGGTGGGCTTGGGCATGAGGCCTCACTGCCCAGGATGGGCCATCCTGGGAAACACATCCAGGAAGAGCTCCCACAGAGGGACCACTGGCCCCAAAACAGTTCCTACTGGCCCCCATGGCCCTGGTTCACAGGAGCCCAACACAACATCTTCAGGAAACTGTGGCTCCTGCTTCTGGGTCCTGGGGTAAGATTCCTCATCTGGAGCCATAGGAGCTGCCCAGCACAGCCACCCCAATCAGCAGACCTGACCAGGCCTCTGTTTCCCTATTGCCCTGATGAAGCTGTGAAGCACAACTCCACACAGCAGGAGCACCTTCCAGAGGCAGGACTGAGGAGGGCATGAGCTGCTAAGTCTGAAGACGGAGTCTACCCCTCAAGAAGGGACCCAGGGGGGCCGGGGATTTAGCTCAGTGGTTTCACTGCCTGCTGTGCAAGCGCAAGGACCCGAGTTCGATCCCCGGTACCAAAAAAAAAAGAAGGGACCCAGAGGCTCCATGGCTGGGAGGGCCACGGACAAAGTTGCATGGAGTCAAGGGCAAACCCCAGGGCCCTTGATTCCATTCCCTCTGTCTCCCTCCTGCCCCAGAGATAGTGGCAGTGCCAGGGCCAGGCACTACCAGACTGAACACAGTGACGTCATGAGTGTCCAGTCTTGGTCTGTCCCTTATTGGCCACTACTGCCACCACAGGGCCGAGGAGATAAGATGGCCCACAGGAAAAGGGAGGAATAACTTAGAAGACAGATGTGTCCCAGCAATCTCCTAGGAGCAGTGGGGGCCTCGAGAAAGCCCCACTGTGCTGGGTGTGGACCTGCCCTGGGCACTTAGCCCTGCCAGAAGACACCAGGAACAGGCCGTGTCAGACGAGCACATCAACTCACACCTGGAAACGCTACAGGGAAAGGCAGCAGCATATTAAGCAGAGGCGTGGTGAAGCCAAAGAGGAGAGGCAAGGACTACTCCAGCAAAGACCTCTGGAGGTGTGGGATGACAGGGAGCTTGGAGGCCAGTGGGCCTGTCCACCCTGGTCATGGCTCACACTGCAGGCTCAGAGCACCAGGGAACCACAGAACAGTATCAGCAGGGCAGCAACACAGTCTACAATTCTGACCACTACTGCATAGACGGGACCGCAGCAGGACTATGGTGGGAGCAGGGTGACCATTTCAAGGAAGGTCAGTGCCTCAGGGCGTACCTGAACAGGTAGACAAGAGAGACAAGGGGGGATTCATGAGATCAACACATCTAGTGCTCGATCAGCTGGGGCTGAGGGAGCAGAAAGAAGCAAAGATAGGTAGATCGGGGATTGGTGTGTAGGAAGAGCAGGAGTGAGGGCAAGAACCAGACCAAGAACTAAGCTAGGGACATTATCTGGTGTGAGATACATGTTGGATTCTCCAGGGGATGTACCAGATGGGTAGATCGGACAGGTCAGGACTAGAAGAGAACCAGAAGCTGGAGTTAGGCTGTACATCCTTTGGGGGCCTAGAACTGAGTTCCTGGTAGGCAGTGCCTCAAGGAGAGCAGTCATCAGGAGAGGAAGCAAGCAGGTGGGAGGAAAACAGAACTTCCACGAGAGAGGGCTACGATGTAGTATTGCCAAGAAGTCAGTTAAGATCAGGAGAGAAGAGTGTCTGCTGGTTGGACCACATGATAATAGCATTAAGAATAAACCAGTACCTAGAAATGTCTCTAATTTCTCATTTTTTATGGCTGAGTAGTACTCCATTTTATTTTAAAAAAACACATTTTCTTTATCCAGCTAAATGGATGCACATTGAGTGCATCTTAAGTGAAATAAATAGGACACACATGTGTACAAACCAAATAGTTTCTCTAGTGTGAGAAACTGAAAGTGTAAATAAGGACTAAAAGGTTTAATAGATAATGTGAAATAGGAAGAAAAGGGGCAAAGGGAAAGGGGGAGTGGGAAGGATAGAGGAAAGAAAGGAATGGAATTGCTATGAGAAAATGAAAAAATGGAAACAAAGTCTCTGTAAATAGGGAGGGATGGAGAGGTTGAAGGGAGGGGAGGGGAAGGGGGAAAAATAAGAACGAAGAGAGATTATGTAAAGGTACAAATTTCCAATGATAAATGTCAGTATATTGTATACCTAAAATGTACCAATAAAATTAATTTTAAAAAAAGAATAAACCAGTAGGAGTGAATGCAAGATAAGGAAGAAGAAAAATGTAAGTAGACAACTGTGAGAAGCTCAGGGAACACCAAGCTCCTGCCAAGTAAGGTTTGGAAGCCACCAGAAGTCTCCCATCTAACAGAGCCAGAGGCAGAAAGCTACCATGAAAAATGACTCCCCTAAAGAAGTGTGCCTCACAAAAGGAAGTGAACTCAAGGAGGGCGTCAGCAGAAACACCAGCCAAAAGAGCAGACCGTAAGAATGAAAGATAATAGAACAGCTGAAAAGGAAATGTTAAGATGAATCTATTAAACACACCAAATGGATAATGAGAAATTAAGCAAAGGACAGAGTAGTACAAAAAAAGAACAGACAATATTGAACCTTTATAGAAATTCTAGAAATAAAAATATGATTAAAATTTAAAACCTAGTAGCTATATTACATGGCAACTGGGTGGGAAAAAAAGATAGTGAACTGAAAGAAAATTCTGAAAAATGACAGAATGCTGAAGAAATGGTAATGAAAAAGAAAACAGAATATTTTTTTCAGAATTGAGATATGACTCCTCAAATTAAAAGGATACAGAGTTCTGAGAAGTATAAACAAAAACAAATGCAGAACCAGAAGTACTATGTATACTCATGATGTATCAAAGACAAGAAGCCAATCACCACATTTACCAGAAACAAAATAAAACCTAGCTATTACACTGACAACAGATTATCAGCAACAAGAGATGTCAAGAGATAGTAAAATAATATCTTCAAAGAGTTAAAGGAAAATAATTTTTACTACAGAACTTTAGATCAACTTCAGAATATTAGAATCATTCAAGAATAAGGATGAAATGAAAACACTGTCAGACAAAACGGTATACTTTTTAATAAGCCTTTGCTGAAAGAAATATTCAAGTCTCTAATGAGAAGACGGCTCAGTTCTGGAGCCTGAAGTCATTGCCTGGCCATGGTGGGATACCTAGAGCCCACACCTGATAAATGGCAGATAGTGATTGGCAACAAAATACAGCCTTTCTCAGATCCAGAATCCAGACACCTGGAAAATAACTTGGTGAAGAGAAAAACAAGAGAGTAGATCTCCAGGAATCAGGAGGGAAGTGACAGAAAAATTAGAACTTCCAGAGAAGTTGGAGAAATGGACCATAACACAGAGAAAAGAATGAAGCAGTCTCAAGGCTCACCCCCAAGCTCCCAGGGAGGGGAACCTGTCTTTGCAGATGCAAGGTATTATGGTTTGTGTTTAGATGTCCCCCTCCCCTGCAAAGCCTCATGTGGATGAGATGGGACTTTCTTTTTCAGAGGTAGTTGAATCTGGAATGTGTGATGCTGGGGTTAAGGGCATGTGATTACTAAACCACTACATGTGAGTGATTAGTTTGGCATCACCCTAATCCCAGTAGTCTGGATGGAATAAAAGAGGCAGAAAAACTCAGTGAAGGTCCCTTGTTGCCTGTTACCTTGTGCTCGCCATGTTGTTTCTCCTCTGCAATGACTGTTTGCCATTCCTGTCTTGGAACCAGCCAACTATGGATTATAAACTGCAAAAACAGCATGGGGTTTTACCCTGGAAGTGACTTCTTCCACATAGTAGGCAACAGTTAAAGAAGGAATCCAGTGCAGCACCTGGATTGCCAGGCACCATTTTGGGAAGATCAATTATTTAAGGCAGAGTCTCAGAACAACTTCCCTTCAGGGTTCCCAGTGTTACCCTCCCACAGTGGCTGGGAGAGAGACAGACACAGAAGACTGTCACAGGGAGGGTGCAGGCTAGACATAGAGCCCCCTGAGAAGTTTAAGTTCAAGCCAGGAAGGACACTGCTGTCTGTGTTGAGAACCCAGTCCAGACAAGACTTTCAGAAGCAGCTGGGACTGAAAACTACTAGCATTAAGTATAGCAGTCTACATGAACCCTTGCACAGCTGCATACATCTAACACAGATCAGAGATCTGATTGCTTCCCTATCCACCACTGTGAGCAAAGACATGCCTCAGCTTAGAAAGTTGCCACATCCTGGGGTGAACTGACAGAGGGGCATCTGGAACAGGGGGGCACCTCACAAACCCACAGGCCATAAATCTCGGCAGAGAAAACTGTGACTTATTGGATTCCAAAGCTATAGATCCTGGAAAGAAATCACTCATTCAAACATACAGAGAAAAAAATATTTTCTTAGTCATTATTTTCTTTTTAAATTTTTTATCTCTTTTTTCTTCACTGGTTTTGGGGGGTTTGGAGATCTTTGTTTTTCCTTTTTTCCACCCTGTTTCATTTTTTTATTCTTATTTTTTCCCTTTTCTCACTTTTTTCCTTTGTTCTCTTCTAGTAACTGTATCTAATAAATTTCCTTTTACTCCTTAACAGGATGGTTTATCTCACTTTTCTCTCATTCTTCTCACCTTCCATTGCTTAATTTTTCTTTTCATTCTGCCTTTCCTCAACCCTTCTATCATGACTAGTATAACCATCAAGCTTTATTAATCTTTAGTTAATTCTGTGTTATTACTACTGAATTCTTTTCTATTGTTAGTAGAAGTAGTCATGTGTAGTAGATATATACTGTAGGTCAATATTTAGGATGTCTTAGTGTTTATACTAGAATTACAGATCTTTATTCTATGGTTAAAGGTGACACAGTATGACATATAATGTCAACATCAAGATGATATGTCAACATGTAGTTTGTCTTGAATGCTATTATTGTTGCTGATTAGCTGCTATTGCCAGGGTGGCATAGTTGTTGCTATTAACAGATTTTCTCAGTAAGTAGTCAATATCCAGATAACCTTTGTGTTATTAAAAATACTGTGGCCCATTCCCAGAGAACTGGGTACTAGACAATTACACCGCATCCTCCACTCCCAAATTAACAAAGGTGGTCAGATCTTGGGACAGAAGCAATGGCTTAGTTGGCCACACCCAGAATGCTTCCCTGAAATCAGATACTAAAGAGATCTTCATACTAGAAACAAAGTCAATTATAATCAGCCTGAAAACCTCAGCACAAAACAAAACAAACAATGAACGTATGAAAAGACAAGGAAACAAAATGCCTCCAAAAACTCCCAACTCTCCCAAAGCTGATCCTTAGGGAATCAGAGAGGGAGGAAATCAAAAATCACACAACCAAATTATTCCAAAGGATAACAGAAGAGATTTTAAAAAACAGATCAATAGGTGCTTGGCAATCTCAAAGAAGATATAATTAAACAGATAATGGACATAATAAGCAAAAGAATCAGCAAGTTTATAGAAGACACCAATAAAAAGCTAGCTGAGCTAAACAAAATGACACAAAACATGAATGACCAATTTAGTAAAGAACTGTAGTCCATGAAAAGGTACCAAACAGAAATCCGGGAGATTAAAACTTCTATTTAAAGAATGGGTAGCAGAAGTGACCGATGTGAGGACAGTGTTAGGGCTAAAAGATAGGGCTGCTTTCCGAGGCCAATTATTCAGAGATGCCTTAAAAGCAATAAAAGAACATGGAAAATGGATCCTCCACAAGCTGCTGGATAATGCCAAGTAGACTAACCTAAGATTCACTGGAATTAGCAAAAAATCAAAAGACAGAACAAAAGGGACAAAAAAAACCCTGTTTACAGAAATAATAGGAGAAAACTTTCCAAATATAAAGAAAAAATTAAACATCCAGATAAGTAAGGCACATAGAACCCTGCACAGACATGCTCAAAAAAGAACTTTTCCATGACACATCATAGTTAAAAATCACAGAAGTCCAACAAAAGGACCAAGTCTCAAAAGCAGTTAGAGAAAAGCAACAAATCACTCATAGAGGTAAACCCACTAAAATTACAGTAGGCTTCTCAACATAAAACTTACAAGACCAGGAGAGCTTAGGGTGCAGTGTTTCAAGCTATAAAAGAAAACAAGTTCTAACCCAGACTGAAATATCCTGCAAAATAATCTTTCAAAATTGATGGGGAAATAGTATTTTCATGACAAAGAGCACCTTAAGAAATTCATGACCACTAATGCAGCACTATAGAAAATTATAAAGGATATCCTAGAAAGACAATGAAGCCAAAAATGCCAAAAAGTCTTAACAGAAAGAATACACAGGTAGGGTGAACAGTTAAGCAGAAGGGGGTAAAAAAGAAAAGCAGCAATAGGAGAAAAACGCAATAACAGGAATAAGTCAATATTTTTCAGTAATAATTCTCAATGTGAATGGTCTCAACTCCCCAATCAAAAGACACAGATTGGCAGAACAGATCAAGAAACAAAACCTAATGCTATGCTACATACAAGAAACACATTTAATCCAAAAAGAAATTCACATACTAAAAGTCAAGGGATGGAAAACAATAGTCTATGCAACAGTAACCTGAATATAAGCAGGAATAGCTATCCTATTTCCGGGTAAAGTGGACTTCAAGCCAAAAGGATCAGAAAAGGCAAAGAAGGCCACTACGTACTGGTTGTAGGGACGGGAAGGGTTGAATTGATGGAAACAATTCAACAGAAAGAGATAACAATTATAAGTATATATACACCTAACACTGGCACACCCAACTTCATAAAACAAACACTACTGGATATGAAAGATCAGATAAACATCACAACAGCTATAGTGGGGGATCTCAATATCACACTATCACAAATAGATCAACTAGACAAAAATAAAATCAACAAAAACAAATCAGATTTGTACTGAAACTTCAAACAAACAGACTTCATAGATATCTATAACATTCCTCCCAACAGCAACAGAATACACATTCTTCTCAGCAGCACAGGGGACTTTCTCCAAAAGAGATCACATGCTGGCCCATGAAGCATGCTTAAGTAAATACAAAAGAACTGAAATTATCTCATGCATATTATCAGATCACAGTTCAATGAAACTATAAATCAATATCGAAAGAAATTATGCAAACATGTGGAAATTAAACAATACTTGCTTGAACGACCAATGGGTCACAGAAGAAATTAAGGAAGAAATTAGTTTCTAGAATCAAATGATAACCCTAGTGTACAACATACCAGAATTTATGGGACACAATGAAAGCAGTTCTAAGAGGGAAGTTTACAGCTGTGAATGCTCACATCAGAAAAATAAAATAAGCCCAAATAACCCCAAGAAGCACCTCAAGGTCCTAGAAAATCAAGAACAATACAAATCCAAAGATAGTACAAGGAGGGAAATTATAAAAATCAGAGCATAAGTTAGTGAAATTGAAACACATAAAAAAATGCAAAGAGGGCCGGGGATTTAGCTCAGTGGTTTCGCCGCCTGCTGTGCAAGCTCAAGGACCGGAGTTCAATCCCTGGTACCAAAAAAAAAAAAAAGCAAAGAATTAATGAATCAAAGGAAGAGCTGGTTCTTTGAAAGAATAAACAAAACAGAGAAACCCTTAGCCAATCCTACAAAAAAAGGAAAGAAAAGACCTAAATCAATGCAATTAGAAATGAAAAAGTGAAATTACAATGGACACTGCCAAAATCCTGATTTTTAGTAACTACTTTGAGAACCTATACTCAAATAAATTGGACAATTCAAAGGAACTAGAAAGACTCCTAGATATATCTGAATTACAAAAACTGACCATGAAGATAGAAAAACCCTGAATGATCCAATAAGACAACGAATTGAAGCAGAGAAAAAAAAAAAAACTACCAACCAAGAAAACCCCAGGACTTGGTGGATTCACTGCTGAATTCTATAAGAACTTTACAGAAGACCTATACCAATATTCCTTAAACTCTTTTAATGAAACTGAAAGGGAAGGAGTACTATACTATAAAATCATTTCCTAGAAACTGGCATTACCCTGATTCCAAAACCAGAAAAGGACCAAAACAAAAAAGAGAGCTACAGTTCAATCTGTAATGAACACAGATGCAAAAATCCTCAACAAGATACTGGCTAACAGACTGCAACAAATCATCAAAAATATCATACACATATCATAATCAAGTAGGCTTCATCCCAGGGATGCAGGGATGGTTCAACCTATGCAAATCAATAAATGTAATCTATCGCATGAATAGAAGCAAGGACAAAAATCACATGATCAACTCAATACATGCAGAAAAAGCATTCGACAAAAATCCAACATCCATGCATGATAAAAACTCTGAAAAAAGGTATAGAAGATCTGTATCTCAATCTGATAAAAGCCATCTGTGACAAACCAATAGCCATCATATTAAATAGCTTTCAGCTTTTCCCTCTAAAATCAGAAACAAGACAAGGGTGTCCAAAATCACCACTCCTGCTCAACCTAGTTCTCAAAACATTAGCCAGAGCAATCATGCAAGAGAAAAGAAACTAAAGGGGCAGGCTGGATGGGATTATCCACTACCCCACAGTGAAGCTGCAGCTAGCTTGCTGGGATTAATCAATTTGGCTCTGGATTCTGTTTTCCCACACTGCCTAACAGTGACAACAGAGACACACCTTGAATTGGATGGTTTGGGGTTTTTTATCTTTTTTCTTTTTTCTTTCTTTTTCCCCCCCTTTCTAGTTCTTGTTTTGTTTTGTTTATTTTTTTAAGTGTTTGAACAGTTTCTAGTTTTTTGTTGTTGTTCTGTTCTTGTTTTTATTTCTTTTTCCTTTTCTCTTTCCTACTTGTCTTCTTCACCAATTTCCTAGTTTGTCCTCGACCTCTTCTTCTTCTCCTATTTCTGTTTTTTACCCCCTAACCCCTTTATTCTTCTCCCCTAAGGGTAAAAGAGCCATATTAAGGGCTACAATTTGCCATTTTCTAGGCTGTATTTGATGCTGTTGTTATTGTTGATTGTACTACTTTAGCCAAGGTGACATAATTGTGGTAATCAGTTGTTCCTTTGATATACCAAGACTGACATTGCCAAAGGGTCTTAAAAAAATAAAAAACCTAGAAGCCAGTGCCAAAGAACTGGCAGGTGGGCCAGGTAGGCAGAAACTTCTCATCCTCAAATAAACTGAAGAGGTAGGATCCCGCAACAGACTCAAAACCCAAAAGCTAGCTACACCTGGAAGATGCTTCTGAGAAGTAGTTATTTCCTAAGGGTTGTGAATACTGGCAATAAAGATACTCACCATAAGCAATTTACAAGCATCAACTCAGGAATCAAACTTTAAAATGAAAATAGAAAATGAGAAGACACTTAAACAAGATGTAACCCCCACAGACTTTCAGCTTACCAAAGGCAAACCCTGGGGGCCTAGAAGTGGAACAATCTGAAAGCCACCACCTGGACTCTCTGAAGTAGTAACAGTAGAAGTAACAGAGCAGATGAACTAATCTCTAGAAAAAAAATCACAGCAGAAATCATTTCCCAGATAACTACAGAGATAATGACAAGAATGAAATATACAGATTAAAAAAAAGAGGAGCGCAGGAACGTGATGGAAGCCATGAATACCACTATAGGAAAAAATGGAATCCATGAATCACATTCAAACAGATATCCAGGAGATTAAAAACTCCATTGAGGGCTAGGGATTTAGCTCAGTGGCACTGCACCTGCCTAGCAAGTGCAAGATCCTGAGTTTGATCCCCAGTAGGAAGAAAAAGAAAGAAAGAAAACTCCATTGAAAGTATATGCAGCAAAGGGCCGGGGATTTAGCTCAGTGGTTCCGGTACCTGCCTTGCAAGTGCAAGGTCCTGAGTTCAATCTCCGGTACCAAAAAAAAATAATTCCAAATATTGGGCTGGGGATTTAGCTCAGTGGTTCCGCTGCCTGCCTCGCAAGCACAAGGACCCGAGTTTGATCCTCAGTACCAAACCACCCCCCGCAAAAAAGAAAGTATATGCAGCAGAATGAGCCAATGTGAGGACAGAATATTAGATATAGAATACAGAATTGCAGTTAGCTATCAAGAAAAGAGAGATTTCTTAAAAATAGCAAGAGACCATGAGAAATCAATCAGCAGCTGCTACATGATCCAAAGAAGAATAACTTAAGATTGATTATTCAATGAAAAAAGCTGGAGATAGCACAAATGAAATAAAGAACCTATTCTCAGAAGTAATGGCAGAAAACTTCCCAAAAAGGGAAAAAGAATTTGACATACAGATAAGTGAGGCATATAGGACTCCAATTAGCCACAATCAAAAAAAAATCTTCCCCAAGGCATATAACATTCAAGATTCCAGAAATTCAACACAAGGACAAAATATTAAAAGCTGTTAGAGAAAAGAAAGAAATCACCCATAAAGGAAAGCCCATCAGAATCACAGTAGACTTCTCAACACAAATTCTGAAGTCAAGGAGAGCTTGGAGTGAAGTATTTCAAGCCCTAAAAGAAAACAACCTCCAACTCAGACTGATGTACTCTGCAAAACTATCCTTCAAACTGATGAAGAAATATGATACTTCCATAACAAAGAACACCTGAAGAAACTCATGACCACCAAACCAGCACTCCAAAGTGTCCTGAAGGATATTCTAAAATAGACACATCAACTAGACAAAAAATTGCTAAAATAGCAAAGACAATTCTGGGCAACAAAGGCAAAGCAAGGGGTATCACAATCCCTGACTTTAAATTACATTACAAAGCTACAGTGATATAAACAGGATAGTCCCAGCAAAAGAACATACCTGAGGACCAGCGGAACAGACTAGAGGATGCAGAAAAAACTCCAGACATACTCAACTACCTTGTCTTTGACAAAGTAGCCAAACAGCTTCACTGGAAGAAAAATAGCCTCTTTAATAAATGGTGCTGGAAAAACTGGCTTTCCACGCACTGAAGGTTGAAACTAGACCCATATCATTTGCCATGCACTAACCTAAAATCAAAATAGATCAAAGATCTAAATATTAAAACAGAAACACTATATCTGGAAAAGAGAATAGGTAGAACGCTTGAGGACATAGGAGTAGGCAAAGACTTCATGAACAAAACCCAGACCACATGAGAAATACTACAAAGAATCAACTGGGACCTCATCTTATTTAAAAGCTTTTGGACAGCAAGAAAAACCACCAACAGAGTGAAGAGACAACCCACAGAGTGGGAAAATTTTTTTACCAGCTAGTCAGATAAATGACTGGTATCTAGAATCTATAAAGAACTAAAAAAAAAGACCCCCCAAATTTAAAGACCCAATCCAAAAATGGGCATCTGAAACAAAAAGACACTTCTCAGATGAAGAATTAGAAACAGCAAATAAATATATGAAAAAATGTTCAACATCACTGATCATTCAAGAGATGCAAATTAAAACACTGAGATTCCATCTCACTCCAGAAAAAATGGCAGCTATCAAGAAATCAACCAATAACAAATGCTGGAGGGGCTGTGGGGGGAAAAGGAACCCTTCTCCACTGCTAGTGGGAGTGCAGACTGGTGCAACCACTGTAGAAATCAGTGTGCAGATTTCTCAAAAAACTAAAACTAGAGGTTCCATTTGACCCAGCTATATTTCTTCTTGGTATCATCCCTAAAGAATTAAAAGCATCATACCATGGTGATACATGCATACCCATGTTTATAGCAACACAGTTTGTAATAGCTAAATCTTGGAAACAGCCCAAATGCCCATCAACTGACGAGTGGATAAAGAAGATGTGTTTTTTTTATACAATGGAGTACTACTCTGCCATAAAGAAAGGTGAGCTTCAGACATTTATAGCTAAATGGATGGACCCTGGGACCGTACTCTTAAGTGAAATAAATCGGACACACATGTTTAAATACCACATTGTTTCGCTGGTGTGAGAAACTGAAAGTGGAAATAAGCACTGAAATGTATAATGGATGTTGTGAAATGGGAGGAAAGTATTCAAATGGAAAGGGGAACAGGGGAAGAAGAAGGGAGAAAGTAAGGAAGGGACAAAAAAAGTGAAAATAGAAGGAAAAAATGAAAATAAAGCTTTTGTACACAGGGAGGGGAGGGGGCTTGAGGGGGGAAGAATGAGATAAAATAAAATTTATTAAAAGAAAAAGGATTAAGATGCAACATGTATATATATCAATTCCCCACAATGAATGTATTCATTGTATATCACAAATGTATCAATAAAAAATAAATTTTTAAAAAATAAGTATGTTTTAAAGAACTGCATTAAAATAAACTCAAACTTCCCTTTGGTTAAACTGTGACAAAATCTGATTGGATTACAAATAACACAACTGTGTAATTTTGTTTTCAATTAAAAAATAATCACCTCACTCAGGAAATAAAATAGTCTGAATGGTTGCAAGATACAAGATCATTATACAAAATTCCAGTGTATTTCTATATACTAGCAATGAACAATGTCAAAAGAAAACATTTTCATTTATAAAAGCACCAAAAAGAATAAAACACAAATAAATTTAATCAAAGAAGTGCAAAACTTAAACTCTGAAAACTACAAGCCATTGTTGAAAAATCTTAAATGATCTAAATAAACAGGAAAACATCCCATGTTCATGGGCCAGAATACTTTACATCATTAAATGGCAAAATTCCCAAAGTGATGTACAGAGTGAAGGAAATCCTTTTCAGAATTCCAGCTGACTTCTTTGTAGAAATTGATAAGATGATTTTAAAATTAATTCAGACATGCAAGGAACCCAGAATAACCAAAACAATCTCAATAACAAAAAAAGCAAAGTTGAAAGGTTCATGCTTTTTATTTCAAAACTTACTACAAAACCATGTTGATAAAGGCTGTGCACTACTGGCAGAAGGACAGGCATAGATCAGTGGAATGGAATTGATTATACAAAAATAAACATGTACATCTATGGCCAGTGCATCTTGTAAAAGGCACGAGGCCATTTAAGAGCAAAAGGTCTTTTTCAACAAATGGTTCTAGGACAAATGGATAGTGCACGCAAAAAAAAAAAAAAGAAATTAGATCTTCACCTCATACTATATATAAAAATTAATTAAATGCATCAAAGAACAAATTGTAAATAATACAACTACAGAACTATTAAAAGAAAACATAGGGAAGCCAGGTCTGGTGGTGCACACCTGTAATTCCAGCACTCTGGGAGGCTGAGGCAGGATAAAAAGCTCAAGCCCAGCCAGGGCAACTTATTAACTTAGTAAGAACCTGTCTCAAAAAAAAAAAAATGTAAGAGTAAAAAAGGGTTGGGGATGTAGCTCAGTGCAAAGGCCCTGGGTTCAACTCCCAGTACCACAGAGAAAGACAGAGGGAGAGGGAGGGGAAGGACAGGAGGGAGAGAGGAGAGAAGAGGACAGAACAGGGGTGGGGAAGGAAGTGGACAACAGATCAGAGGAGCGGGAGGGAGCAGAGGAAAAGAAAACATGGATAAATATGACCAAACAAGCACAAGAAGCACCACCAACAAAAATAGATAAATTGGCTAGGGATTTAGCTTAGTGGTGCTGCCGCCTGCCTCTCAAGCACAAGGTCCTAATTCAATCCCCAGGACCAAAAAAAAAAAAGTAATGATCTTTATCTCAGGAATTTCTCTGGAAAAAAAATCAACTTTATGCCGGGGATTTAGCTCAGTGGTGCTGCTGTCTGCCTCTCAAGCACAAGGTCCTGAGTTCGATCCTCGGTACAAAAAAAAAAAAAGATAAATTGGGCTGCATTGAAATGACTTTTCTGTTTCAAAGAATACTATCAAGAAAGAACAAAGACAATTTACAAAATAAAAAAAATCAATATGATAAAGGACCTGTACCTAAATATATAAAGAACTTTTACAACTCCATAATAAAAAGAAAATAAAATTTAAAATAAGGGATCTCAAAAGACATTTCTCCAAGGAAATATACAGAGACACCTGAGTACATGAAAAGATACCCAACATCTTTAGTCATGAGACCAATACCAAATACCATGAGATACCACTTTACATCCACTAGGCTGGCAGAGTCAAAGGAAGAACGTGCAGACCCTGGAACCCTCATGTACTGTTGGCAGGAATGTAGAACAGTTCAGCAGTGATAGAAAATAATCTGCCAGGTCTCTAAATAACTCAACACGGAGTTATTATCCCACTCAGCAGTTCTAATTCTAAAAATGAAAACATGACCAAACAAGAACTTTCACAGGGAAATTTAGACCAAATAATTCATAGTAGCCAAAAAGTGGAAACAACCCAAATGCCCATCACCTGATAAACAGAAATTCAAGGCACCCAGTGAATGTGGTCTAGCCAAACAGTGGAATATTATTCAGCCATGAAAAGAAATGAAGTACTAACCCATGCTACAATGTGGATGAGCTTTGAACATTATGCTGAATAAAAGAAGCCAGTCACACATTCTATAATTCTTTTTATATGAAATGCCCACAATAAGGCAATCTCTATAGACAAGAAAGGAGATTAGTGGTTGCTTAGCTGTGGGGTGTGGGGCTAGAAGATAGGAATAATAAAGGTTATGAAGTTTCTTTTGGGGTGATAAAATGTTCTAAAAATTGGCTGGGGAATATGTACACACCTGTGAACATACCAAAAACCACTGACCTGTGCAATTTAAATGGATGAAATTATCGTAAGTGAATTACATCTCAGGAAAAAAGCAAAACAGAAAGAAGTCAGAAGAGGAAAATACTCTAGGCATAGAGGAGCAAGGACAAAAGTGACATTGAATTCCTCATCAGAAGTCACACAGGCAAGATGAGAGTGGACAAACATCTAAAGTCCTAAAAGAAAAACCTACCACCTCAAAATTCACTGTCCAGTGAAATTATCCTTCCAAAGAGAAGGAGAAAAAAAGACTTTGTCAGAGAAACAGAAAACGTCTCACAGTGCAGGGCAGCCTCTTGTGATTGTCCTTTCTCACCAGGACCACTTCCTGCCTCAGCCTCCTAACCTGGCCTCACACACAGGCACGGTGTGGGCAGCAGGAGGTCTGTAAGGAGAGCTGAGAACCCCCTGGAGTGGCAGAAGAGCACTTGGTAGGGCTGGACACGCCCAGGTGGGAAAAGAGTGCTTCTACTAGGAGGAGCCCTGCAGTCACCAACGCTGTCCTCACTCTGCCCCTCAGCCCAAGTGCTGGCAAAGGGCAGCAGGAAGCAACCTGCAGAGCTCTGGGGATGCAGGTGGGGACGCTTCCACCTCCCAGCAACACACAGATGGACCAGCAGTACAAGGTGGAGGGGGGAGGCAGGCCTCAGGGAAGGGCTCACCACCCACACCCCACGCACAGGGCCCACCTGGGGAAGGTCCGGCTCCGTAACTCCTTGATGAAGAGCTGGCTACCATTCTGCACAGGCTTCACATCGGGCATCTGCCCTGGACCGTGTTTGTGCCAGGTCCGCTTCTTCTTGACTGCAGGGGAGACAGGAGGTGAGGAGCACAGTCCTAGCCCACCTCTGCGGCCCTCACACCCACCACCCCACAAGGGGACCAACAAGGCAGATGAGAAGGAAGCCAGGGAGCTAAGGAACACAGCAAAACAGGAGACCTCCTGAGGACCTCACCTCACCACTCTAGCACCTCCTCACCTCACCAGACAGACAGACAGACACACACACACACACACACACACACACACACAGAGCCACTCTCCCTCCTCTCCTCACACCATCCTTCACTTTCTGGTCCAGAAGATAGGGTCTCCCAGGACACCTCCTCATTCAGGCATCAAGTGAGGCCAGAGGCACCTCCTGGAAGGTCCCCAGCCAAGAGGACCACCACCCTGTAGTCAGATGACACCTCCTGCTGGCTTCCATATCAGGAACTGGTCATCTCCCCACTAGGACCTTCGCTGCCTGACAGCCACCACCACTGGTAACAGACTTCTCCCCGCCTCCCGGTCAGTGCACATCCCCACCATGCCAGTGAAAAATGGGCTGGGTGTCCCCAAGTGGACCCAGGACTGAAGTTCTTGGTCATCCTCTAAGCCTCAGGGTCTCATTTCAACCATAAAGGGAATGATGATCATCATCATCTTAGGGATGGGAAAATAAGTTCAATCAGTTAGGTAACTTCATATTGTGATAGAGCTACAGTTCAGAGGTGCTGCAACTGTAATGCTTTCCTGTCCCTCTTATGTTTTTGTCACATGGTAACATTTGCCAAGCTTCTGTCCAGGAGCCCTGGGGTCCCTGCACCAAATCTGCATTGATCAGGTAAACCTGTGGGACCCACTGGTCACAGGCCAGAATCAGTTGAAGGGCACATGAGGGCAATTTGGGAGAGGGCCCTACAGTTCCAGGCCTGTGGCTGCAGGCAGGCCCCACCCTTGCCAAGGTCATTGCAGGCCACACTCCAGGTCCAGGAGACAGGAGCAAGAAGCTGGGAGGCAGCCTTTGCCCCTCCAGAGGGCTCTCAGTACAGGCCACAAGAGGGGTTTCTTGTCACCAAGGTGCCTGGTGCTGATGCAAAAGCCAACCGGGGTGTCTCAGATAGGTGCTGATCACAGTGCAGGCTCATCATAGATCTAAGAACACACTCTGGCAAGAAGTGCCAGCACTGAGCACCTCTGTGTCTGATGAGGCACACATCCCTCAACAGCAGCACCACAAGTCTGAATCCCAGGATGTACACAGCAGTTCTGTGTGCGTGCGCACGCACACACACACACACGCACACAATGGACTGCATGCTTGTGACCTGCCCCCCAAATTCGTCTCCTGAAATCCTCAGTCCTCAAAGTGATGATACTAAGAGGTGGGCCTTTAGAAGATGACGAGCCATGCAGGTAGAGCTCTCAGGTAAGAGACCCCAGGGGCCTCCCTTGTCCCTCTACACAGTAAGAAGGTGCCACTATGAACCAGCTGTGGGGTCCTTACCAGACACCAAATGTGCCAGCACCTTGATCTTGAGCTTCTCAACCTCCAGAATGATGAGAAATAAATTTTCTTATGTAAGCCACCCAGTCTGTGGTATTTTATTATAGTAGCCCAAATGAACAAATTCACGCACACATATGAACATGCAAGCATACACACACATGCACACACATACACACACACAGATGTACATGCACATCATTCCCAGGGGGCCGGCTGTAGGAGATGAGAAGGAGGCTCTTGCACCTGGGCTCCTAGGTGACCAATGGGCCTTTGCCCATACCCCTCCAGGCCAAGGGGCAGGTTCTGGCTGAGGAAGGTACACACACTTCCCACAGGAGGCATGCAGTCACCACTGGGTCAGCGGTGTTTCTGGGGATTCCTGAGGATGGTGAAAAAATCAAACTATGTGCTCATCAATGTGCACAACCTGCTCAGTCCTATACTCTTGTCACCCTACTCAGCCAGACTCACACAAAAGGCTCCAAGCAAGGACCCCTCAGAACACTGCAAGAGGGCTCTGCTCTGGGGTTTCCAGCTCTTTCTTCCCAATGAGTATGGAACCTCTTCTCAAGTGACAGCACAAGCACTTGTGGGGGAACCACCACATCAAGCAGCGTCATCCCCCGCACCCTCCCAAGCACCTGCTAAAAGAGTGAGCACATAGGTCCTATCCAACACACCAGGGAATGCCTCCTGGGGTCTCCTGGCCCCACTCCCAGGCCTCATAGCGCAGCCCAGGGTCCAGGAACACCAGAATAATCCTTCCTATCTTTACTCTGCCTTGCAGCAGTCAGCAGGATTGGCAATTAGGTTGCCCTGATGCTTGCACCAACTGCTACCTGCTCAGAGGTAGGAAGATGATTTAGGACTTCTGGAATGGCCTTAGGCAGACCCTTGGCCTTGAAGTCTCAGGAAGGGCCACCAGCTGTCCTATCTTCACCTATCCACACATCTGGCAGCATTTAACAGGTGCAAATGTGCTGGAGAGCAAGGGACAAATCTGAAACATGCAGCCTCCTCATTGCCATAGTGATGGATGCAAGCCAGGTCCTGAAGGGGCCAAGAGAGTACAGTGACATCTGCAGATCGGGGAGATCCCACCCCACTCAGTACCAGCCTCACCAGGAGTCAGACCAGCTCCCAAGACTCCACTCCGCCCAGCCCTGGCCCACAAAACAGGTGCTGTGGGCTCCCTCCCATTGCCTGCACCCTCCCTCCATCCCACTGTCTCCACAGGACTCAGCCCACCTGTGAATGGTACCTGTGGCTCCCTTGTAGGGGGTGATACTGAGTGGTTGTGGCTAGAGCCAGGCATAGTCCTGCTTATCCTTTCCCAATACTCCCTACCGACCCTCAGCTCAGCCAGCCCAGGACCCAGGATGCAGGGTGTGATCAGCCAAACAGCCAGGGCCATATCCATCCTGCAGCCTTTGTGAGCGCCCATAACTCTAATCCAGGCAGGAGGCCAGAGGCCACACTCACACATATGTGTGGCTTCAGTTCAGTCTCCAGGCCACCTGCCTCCCAAATCCTTGGAGACCAGGCCTGCACTCCGCTGCACCCCAGCTCACCCTCCTTGGGGTTCAAAGCCTACTTGGATGAATCTACACAGGTGAGCTGAACTTGAGCCTTGGGAGTCCCCAGGCCCAGCTTCACCATGAGGGAAAACCAGAGGTGGGAAGGGAGGAAGAGGTCCAGGACATAAAAACAGTAGCAGTCTGGAAAAGGCTAGGCCCTCTCAGGTTCCCTGAGGAGGCGGCAAGTGGGATAAGGGGGGCTGTTGCACGAGGGGTAGGTAGAGCCCCCATAAATGGAGATGATCTGGGCTTACCTGTGGCAGGGCCAGCTGGGCAGGACTAGGTTGAGCTGGGGGCTCTGGACATCCGCTTCACTGCCACTGACTTGGGTCTCCAAATTCACAACCTGACTCAGAGCAATCTGGCCACTGAAGTGCTATATGCACCCTGACCAGGGCTTCAGGGGTCTTTGTATTGCTGCCTTGCATGGCAGGAGCCAATCAGGAGGGGCTCAGTGAGGCCATAAGGGGAGGCAGTCTGGCTGGAGGGGTTCCCTAGGCTTATGCCATCTGGCACTACCAAGATCATTTCAGTCCGAGCACGGCCCAGGCAGGTGATACGGTTGGCAGTGGTACTTACGGGTGGACTTCCCGTGGGTTTTTTCACAGTTTGGACAGTGGTAAATGTCGATGTCTGGCGCCTCCTCCTCCTCCACCCCAACACAGCTGAAACAGGAGGAGACAGACCATTACTCACAGGTTCAATCTCAGATGCATTCCATGCCCCAAGCCCAAGGGAGGGTCCTTGCTCACCGTCTGGGGACAGAGGACAGATGGAGTAGGGCTGTGCAGGGACAGTGGTCCTTCCGAGAGAGCATGAGGGAAGGGAAGGGAGGGGAGAGACTGCACAGCTGCCCTCCTGGATATGACTCCACATCCCAGCCCCACACACAGTGGTGGAAATGCCATTACCAGGTCCCACAGAATGGCCCACAAATCCAGCAGGCCTGCCTTAGTGAGGGCCATCTCCATCCTGTCACTCCAGGGCCCAGAGAAAACAAGGGGGATATCAGAGTTGGGCTACCCTCACTGTTTCCCCTAGAGCATCCCGAGGATCAGCCTGCAACACCCTGTGTGAGCCACACCATGGTCATCTTCCCAGCTTGGCTTCAGATGGCTCAGGGCGAAGCCCAGGTACATCAGACCATTCCCTTTTCCCTCCTTCCTGCCTAGAGTTCCTCCAGGCCCCTGCAAACCCACTCAGATACCCCTGGAGAGAAGCAGAAGCTGGCCTGGTCACAGGCCAACAGCCACTTAGAGAATATGATGATAGTGCATACGAAAACATGACCTAAAACATCAACAGGCTTCCAGAGAACCAAACCCAGTTAGATGGAAATGTGTAGCTCTATTCTGATGCCTTCTACTGTTTTGGTTAAAAGTGACAGAAGCACAGCCTGTGCAATAAATGAAAACCCAGCTGGTCAAGGGCAGGGCACAGGGACAGGCGGCACCCACAAGAATAAAGCAGCCAAGGGATTGGAAAACATTTCAACACTTCTTTCTAGTGAGCAAAGGAATGTAAATAAAACTGTCCAGGAAATTTTTAAATTGACATTTTTCCCCAGGGCAGCCCAGGAGAACAAGCTACCTGGAAGCCACCAGATGTACACTGAGCAGATGGCTCTTATTTAGGGCAAGTACTACAAAGCCCTGAAAAATCAAAGTCCTTGCTGGGCACAGTGGTGCACACCTATGATCCCAGTGCTCTGGGAGGCGGAGCCAGGAGGATCACAAGTTCAAGTACTGCCCAGGCAACTCACCAGTGCAGATGTTGAGCACAGACTTGTAATTCCTTAGCTTGTAACTCCTTTCCTGCACTTGCCAAGGACATGGGCCTCATTCCCCAGCCCAGGTCTCAGGGCACTCAGTCACCTAGGCAATGCCAGGAGGGGGCTATTAGGACTTCCTTGGACTAGAGACATAGGGCATGCGTCTTCTGGGGAGGGAAGCTCAAGGCAACTAGAGTCACCTCCTCTTGCACCTGTGGTCATCCATGTCTGAACCACTGGAAAGGGCACTTTCCTGACTTCTGTCCTCCCTCGAGCTTTATTTGATAACAAAGAAGCCATCCCTGAGCTTGTTTTCTCATCTAAAGGAAGGTCTCTCAAATATAACCATTGAAGGAAGATAAAATATACATAAATGCATCTAGAAACATCAGACAGAATCATCCAATCTAAAAGTTGGTTCTGAGGCCGGGGATTTAGCTCAGTGGTTCTGCTGCCTGCCTCGCAAGCTCAAGGACCCAAGTTCAATCCCAGGTACCAAAAATAAAAAAGTTGGTTCTTTGACAAGCCTTTAGCCAGAGTGACCAAGAAAAAAAGAAAAAAGACTCAAATTACTACAACCAGAAGTGAAAGTAAAGACATTACTATTAACCCTAGGAAAATAAAAAAAGGATTATAGGAGATTACTATGAACAATTATAGACCAACAAGTTAGACAACCTAGACAAAATGGACAAATCCCTAGGAATACAAAAGAAAGGATTTTCTATCAAGAAAATCCTAAAAAAAATAGAAAATCTAAATAAATCAATAACTACTGTTAAAGAGATAAAATCAGCCATCAAAAAACTCCCTAAAAGAAAACTCCATGACCACCACTAGTAAAGTCCATCAAGCATTTAAAGACTAATACTACAGGCCAGGGATTTAGCTCAGTGGTTTCACCGCCTGCTGCTCAACCAAGCGCAAGGACCCGAGTTCGATCCCCGGTACCAAAAAAAAAAAGACTAATACTAACATTAGAAGTCTTCTCTGGCAAGAAGAGGGAACATTTTCCAACTCATTTTATGAGCTCAGCATTATTTTTATTCCAAAGCTAGATAAAGACACAAGAAAACTACAGACCAAAATCTCATGAATGCTGCTGCAAAATCCACAACAAAATATTAGCAAACAAAATCTAGCAGTACATTGAAGGAACTACACCCCAGATCAAGTGTTTATCAAAGGAATTCAGGTTGGCTCCACACTAGATAACTAATGCTTCAACCCCTGGGGGTCACATCTGTCTGCAAAAAAGGACATGCCCTGGGCCTGCTCCGAGACCAGGATGCGGAGGCTGGGCTTCCCTTTCCTCTCATGAGGGAAAAGATGGGAGAAGTGTGGCTCACCTGTCCCTTCCTCCCGGGCTGGGATAGCCCAGGCTCACACTGTTCTTGGCTCTCTGTCCTCCCCAAGTCTCTTCCTTCTGAAGAGGTGCCACACCACATTAATACAAAGAAGTAAACCCTAAGCGAGCATCTCAATTGATACAGAAAAAACATCTAATAAAATCCAATAGCCACTTATGATTAAAAAAAAATCCACAAACTAGGAATAGGAGGAAACTTCTTCAGCACGGTAAATATCTCACATGAAAAACCAACAGTTAACATTATATACAGTGGTGAAGGGTGACAACTTTCTCAGGAATAAGACAACATGTCACTCTATTCGACATCAAAGTCCTAATCAGAGTTAAAAAATGAAATAAAAGGCATAGAAATTGGAAAACCAAAAGTAAAATGATTTTGCCACTGCCTGCCTCACAAGTACAAGGTTCTGAGTTTGATCCTCAGTACCAAAAACAAAAAACATAAAATGATTTTTTATTTGCATATGACATAATCTTATATCCTAAAGAATCCACTATACACAAAAACCTGCTAAAGCTAACAAATTTAAAAGTTGTAAGATGTGTGACTAAGACACAAAAAAACCCAGTTTTATTTCTGGCAATATGTAAAATCAAGAATACAATTACAAGAACATCAAAAAAATACCAAGGAATAATCATTACCTAAGATATACAAGACTTATATACCACTGAAAGAAATTTTAGAAAGCAGAAATAAATGAAAATGGATCCAATGTTCACAGACTGGAAGATTCAGTAGTGTTAAGATAGCAATACTACAGATTTGTTGTAATTCCTATCAAAATCTGAACACCTTTGTTCACAAACCCAAGTAGCCAAAACAATCTTCAAAAAGAAAAAGTTAAGAGGACATTTCTCAATTTAAAAGCTGACAACAAAGCCATAGTAATCAAAACTGTTTGGCACTTCCATGGAGCTAGGTATATAGATGAACAGAATAGAAATGAGAACCCAGAAAGAAATCCATACATCAATAGCCAATTCATTTTTGACAAAGGTTGTAAGAACATCCAATTGGGGGAAAGAATCATCTCTTCAACAAATGACAGCCACATGCAATAAAATAAAACTGGAAGCCTACCTTATACCATATACAAAAAATAACTGAATATAAGAATTACAACTGTAAAACCTTTAGAATAAAAATGGAGTAAATCCTCATGACTTTGGATTTGGCAGTGGATTTCTAGATGTGACAACAAAAGCATGAGCAACATAAGAAAAAATAGATAAACTGGATTTCATCAAAATTAAAAACTTTTGTGCATCAAAGAACATTGTCAACAGAATAAAAAGGTAACTGACAAGATGAGAGAAAATATTTTCAACCATGTATCTGACAGGAGTTTAGCATCCAGAACATATAAAGAACTCTTACAGCTCAGCAATGAAAAGACACAATCCAATTTTTAAAAGGGTAAGTGACTCAAACAAACATTTCTCCAAAAAAGATATATATACAACCAACAATGACATTCAATGTTCTTAGTTATTAGTTATCAAAACCACAACAAGATATCACTTCACACTCACTAGGGATGATTATCATTGTTTAAAGGAAAATAAGTATTTGCAAGGATGGGGAAAATTGTAGCCTATTTACAAGTCCATCAATGGAGAACATGTAAAGTGGTACAGTCACCATCATCTACAACATCATTACATCTTCATCATCACTAACCTTAGCCGAGCACTCACTCCGAGACAGGCAGCATGCCAAGAACTCTGAATGCAGTTTTTACAACAACCCACCCATGCTGAGGATTACTGTGATTAGTCCTATTTATAAAAGTAGGGAAACCAAGGCACAAATCCTCTCCTGGTTCTTCTGCCCTTGCCCTAGGGCATTTACAGACGCAGATGAAACAGACAAACAGCTAGTTACCACTTGGGTCCAATACGGCAGACAAACTCTCCCCGTACACCAGAGGCTTGTGTCCTAGACAGGTGGCTCTGCACAGTCCTGAAGTCTGGGCAACAGACCTTGATGCACAGAAAAAAACCTTGGCAACATTTTGAAAACACAAAGCTGCCTCTATCTCGGAACAGAATCTGAAGTACAGTCAGGTTGTTTAAAGAATCCAGCATAAGAAACAAAGCCATTTAAAGCAGAATGTAAAGGGATGTTTGGCTGCTCTCAGGGTTTAAAATGACTTTTTAAAGAAACAAACAGAAATTGGAAAGAAAACTCAGAAAAAACACTGATGGATTAAAATTATGGTCCAAATCATCCAAACAGAGTTTAAAGTGCACTGCCAAGTGTCACATTCTTCCTCCATGGACTTTACACTAAGGGGATCTACCCAGTAAAGAAAAAAAAGGGCCAAAGCCATCATCAGAACAGGGGTCCACAGCTACCGCACGTGAGGCGGTCCTTGACACGGGCAGCAAGGGACAGAACGGACAGGTGGGCCGGATAGCCAGAGGTGGTAATCCAGGGTGAGCTGACCACGGCACTGCTCGCATCTCAGTCTCTCTGCAGAAACCTGAGCCTCAGCCACACCCTAAGTCACAGAAGTGGGACCAGATGACATGGAGGCCCAGGGCAGCCCTGTTTCATTATAACGACTCTGCACGGTGGTAAGTCACCCTAGCAGGAGAGCCCACTGCACCCTGCCAGTCCTAGAGCTGGGATTGCTTTGGTCTGTGGAAAGCCCCCAGATGCCCGAGCAAGCAACATTTTTTCAACAGCCCAGGGCCCAGCTGCATCATGGAAGAGATAAAGGGGTTTTCCAACTGGGGTTCCAAGGGTGAAAAGGGAACCACCCGGTCCAAAAGCCGAGACAGAGTTTAGGCCCCAGGCCAATCCACAAGGCCGGGAAATAACACACTGTTACAATTCACCTCCCCATCAAAGAATTGGGCTCCACAGCTCCAGTTATGAGAAGGATGTCCTGGCAGCAGCTACCACAGCTGCTCCTGGCTTGCCCCACAGCTCCCTGAAACTTTATCATGACTCCAGAAAGCACACAGCATGAGCCCACTTCACAGACAAGAAGTTGAAGCTCGAGGCTCAAAGGCCACAGCCATGTGACAGCCAGCATCATCCCCAACAGAGCCAGTGGTGTGAGTGTTCCCTGCCCCCCGGCACAAAGGCCGGGGACATGCAAGCCACAGGGCCCGATCCCCACATTCTCCACATCCTTCAGGTAAGCACCAGCTGCAGAAGGTGCTGCCCAGGAGGTCAGACAGGCCAACTCCACAGCTGCCTTTCTCCACATCACCCACACCCCTGTTCGTGCCGAACTGAAAAGCACAGGTGAAGGGAGCAGCCTTACCTCAGCCAGGATGGCTACCTCAGTTAGTCAGCCATTCATTTGCTGCCTTGAGCAGTCAGCCCCAGAGAGAAGAGGCTGTAGCAGGTAGGTCCCTCTGCTTCTACTTCTAACAGACTCAGAGAACTGAGGGCCTTGGTCCCACCTCACCCTGAGAGAGTCACACGTGGCCTGGCCCAGACGCAGGCATGGTACCCACGGGGCTGGCCCAGAGGTGCCACAGAGGCTGCCTGCTCCTCCACCATCTTGAAGGAAGCAGAGACCCAGGGGACCCAGTGGGCCTATTGCAGGCCCTGCCCTGAGTCTCTGTTCCAACTCCTAGTTCCTGGGCCACTACTCCTGACAGGAGCCACCTGAGGGTGAAAACCAAGGTTCCCAAACTAGGCATGGGAACTGAGGGCCAGCAAGTAATGCCCAGGGCCACCTGAGGACCCAGGGACCCGCTGTGTGAGTCCAGTCACACCGTGGTCACCAGCATCCTCACAGCCAAGCTGTTTGCTGACACTAATCTTATTTTATTGTCCCAAAGTTAAAGCTTTCCAAATGCACCTAAGAAATTACAGTGGAACCTCAAGTTCCAACCATCCTCACATACGAACAACTTGAGTTACAATCAGAATTTGTTTTAACTTACAACCAAAGTCTTGAGTTACGACCCAAATGCTGGCCACTTGTGTGTTGGAAACAAAGACTCGTGATGCCAGAAAAGCATATGTAAGTGTACCTGTCAGTCTGAGCCCAGATGTACATGTTTGTGGACATGATTTCAGTCAGTGCTTTATATAATAGCTACAACTACTGGTATCAAAATGGTGCCAAAAAGCTAGAAAGAAGCTATGGAAGGAAGGGAAGGTAAAGAAAGCAACCACAACTGAAAAGAAGGAAACTGTGGAGAAATATGAGTGACATTCCTGTGGCTGATCTCGCTAATATGTACAGGATGTCAAAATCCACCATCTTGACAATCTTACAGAGAAAATATTTGTATAAGGAAGCTAGTGTTGCTAAAGGTGTTATTCGTGTTAGAAGAGGTAGAAAGGCTATTATTAGTGTGGATGAACAAAAGGCAGATGGCAGGTTATAGCCTGAGTCTAATTTGTAAAAAAGCTAGGGCTACAAATGCAGACCTTGTAAAGAATAATCCATCAACAAGTGATAATGGTAAAACATTTCATGCCAGTAAGAGGTGGTTTCACAGTTTTAAAGCAAGAACTGGGGTTCATAGCGTAACTAGGCATGGTGAAGTAGCCAGTGCTGATCAAAGGGCTGCTGAAATTTACATATACCATTTTGAAATGATGACAAAGAGAAATGGCTTTTGCTCTCATCAAGTTTTCAACTGTAATGAAACTGGAGTTTTCTGGAAGAAAATGCCCAAGAGAACATAAATTACCCAAGAAGAGAAGAAAATTCCAGGCCAGAAGCCTATGAAGGATAGGCTAACCTGATTGCTATGTCCCAATGTGAATGGTGACCTCAAGATAAAGCCTCTCTTGGTTTATCATCCTGAGACCCCTAGAGTGTTCAGAAAACATAAAGTCATGAAGAGTAGGCCCGGGATCATGTGGAGATCTAACACAAAAGCTTGGGTAACAAGAGTACTTTCTCTTAAGCAGAAGAGGGAGGCTTTCTGTCCGGCTGTTAAGAAATAACTAGAGGACAGGGCCAGGAATGTAACTCAGTGTTGCTGCACCTGCTTGGCAAGCACAAGGTCCTGAGTTCGATCTCTGGTACCAAAAATAAAAATAAAAAGAAATACCGAGAGGACAAAGGTTGAGAGAGCCACTCAAGGCTCTCCTCATCATGCACAATGCTCCTGTTCACCCACAAGATTTGGAAAGATTGGCTGAAGAATTGCTAGGGCTCTCAGTGGAGTTCCTCTCACCTAATACCTCCGCTGCAGCCGATGGACCAGCAGGTTGTGGCTAATTTTAAGAAGCTAGACATCAAGGGACTGTTCTTTTTTTTTTTTTTTTTTGGTACCAGGGATCGAACTTGGGTCCTTGCACTTGCGAGGCAGGCGGCAGAACCACTGAGCTAAATTCCCGGCCCTAAGGGACAGTTCTTAGAGTGCTTCCAGATAGTCTCAGATACAGATTTAACCCTTAAAGAGTTCTGGAAGGAACACTACAACGTCCTTTCCTATGTGGGGTTAAGTGAGAAATCCTGGGCCAATGTCTCTCTAAGGACACTGGGATCTTCATGGAAGAAAGTGTGGCTTAAAATTATACAGGACAGAGATTTTGAAAGCTGTGAAGAGGAACCTGAGCCTTCAACTGATCCTGTGGCTGATGAAATCATCACTATAGCAGAGTTCACAGGCTTGCAGGTAGACTATGGTGATATTGAGGAACTTGGGGAGGAACACTCAGAGGAATTGTTTACAGAGGAACTTCAGCAACTTCTGGCTGAGCAACAGAGAATGGCAGCTGAGGAGCTTTCTGAAGAGGAAGAGGATATCAATGATCAGTGCAGCAAAGTTCTTCTGAGATAAAGGAAATCCTGAGAAAATGAACAGAGCTACCAAGATTTGTAGATAAGACTCAACCAGACAGAGGAAAAGCCAATGGTTGCATTCACTTGCTTAATGACACTGTCATGTGATACTACAGAACAGTGTTAAAGAAAAGTCAGAAACAGACAACCTTAGACCAGTTTTTAGTTCTGAAAAGGTTAAGACCTAGTTAGTCAGAAGCAGGTCCTAGTGGGCTACAGACTCTTCCATGGAAACAAAGGACACCAGAGAGCCATCTGGCTGATGTTCTTATGGAAGAGGACTTTCCTTCCAAACAATAACCACCTTCCATTTCATCCTCCTTTCCTGCAAGCCAAAGATGTCAACTTGAATGGTGAGTATGTATGAAATTGTTGTTTCTGGCAAACTAGGCACATTTTATAACTTTTTGGTGAATACACTAGGAAAATTATTGGTGTTCCTGGTAAATTACACACATTACACAATTTTTTACTATGAAAAGATTAGTTAAGGGGTGCTTTGAGAGGTTCGGAAAACATTATGGTATTTCCATTATTTCTTATGGGAAAAATAGTCTTGATTTACAACCAACTTGAGTTACAACCAGCCCTCTTGAACAAATTGAGTTCATAAGTCAAGGTCCACTGTATTTGAAATATTAAAAGCAATAACAAGAGAACAATAGCTACAGAAAAGTGGGAAACATTTGTCTCAAGCCAGAAACAAATGACATTAATACTCTAAAGGAGCTTTTGGAGCTTTGTGGCTGCATGGTCCCTACACCCCTGGTGTGAGTTAATACTACCCAATGAGTGACAGGAGAGAGTGACACTCTAGTGTGATGATTCCATTGTTTTAAAGATGAAAAGAAGCATTCCATTCTCATTAACATAAATTCAACCCTACCTGGCTTCAATGGTGTGAAGTGGGCAACGGATAAGGAATATCAGTTTGAACATTTCAAACTTGTATGCGCTTACAGCCCACGCATCATGGACCTTGTCTACTGTGTCCTCTGTAGGACTCTCCTTGAGGATCACCTGGCATTTAAGCAGTTAGATTCAGCTAATTCCTAATGTACCCACATCCCCATCCAATGGAGATATGCCAGCTCAGAAGTGTGACACACACACCCCCCCCGCAAAAGGGCCTCACAGGATGTGGATGGCTCACCCTGCCAGGCCCATTTATCCACCTGGGTTCTGCAGTGGGGATCTTGACTGTGCCTGGTCCCCCTACAACATGCCACCGCAGCTAATAAGCCCTTCCTGGGGAGGAGCTGAGACAGTGGGACCTAGCAATGGTCCAATCCTCTCCAATTCCTCAAGGGATTTGCTCTTCCAATAACCTGGAGCAGAGAAGGCAAGGAACTGGGAGAGGCAGTGCCTGGCCCCAGAAAGCCCCCACGCAGAGACCTCACTAGTGGCCTCACATAGCAGTGATTGTTGCTCCACTGGGAGTTGTCCTTGGCATAGTTACTTTACTTCCCCTTCCTTTGCCCAGCATTCTAAATCCTAAAGAAAGGCCACATCTAAATGATTAAGATGCTAACTGTTAATCTTTCTTTAGATTTATAGAAACCCCCCCCCCAACATCTGGTGACCTTCAGATAACATCACAATGTGTTACACCTCTTCTAATTCTTTAATCCTATACAACTAACAAAAGGCATGTAAACTGCTGTGATGTTTAACTTGCAGAAAACTAATATGATTGTAACCAGTTCCCGAAGGTCAAGGTTGATTGTAATGTTCCACCAGAGGAAGAAAAGGAGACACAGGCCCTGGATGACAAAGATCCTACTCAGCTTGCAGCCTTCCTGCCCACTGTTTTCTGCCTTTTTTTTTTCCTCTCTATAAAAGCCTTGTGTACCTCTAAGTTCCCTAAGATGGGGCTCTGAGGTAATCCCCTCTCCCATTTTTTTCTGGATGCTGGTCTTTAAATGACACTGATTTCCTTCCCACCAACTCTCATTTCCCAAGTATTGGCATTGAACAGTGAGCAGCTGGACTTGGGTCTGGTAAAACTCAGAGCCCAGGAAAGCACAAGTGCCAGCCAGGACATCAGTTCTAAAACAGAACCACACTGCCACTATGGAGACCTCTGCAAAGATAACATCAGCCAGACAACTGAAGCCATTTTTCCTTTTTCAGCTCAGCATAAGAGCAGCAGAGCAGAGTCCAGGGATGGCAAATAGGTTTAGAGCACAGGCCACCAAGGCCACTTACATACTAGTCCTACTGGGATCCCCCACCTCCTGCTGGCCTCTGCCATTTCCACAACTCTGACCTGTGGACAGCAGAAATGACCAGGCTGTGCCTTGGTGACAGAGGTCATGAGGCCAGTGGAGAGAACATGCAGCCGCAGGGCAGAGAAGGCTGAGCCTGCCTTTCATCCTGGCCACTGAGAATCTGAGATACTGGGTCCCCAGGAGACAGGCTCAAATGGAAGAGATGTCTGCACCAAGCTACAGGCCATGGACCTATGTCCCACCTGTGGAGAGGCCACGGGCTGGGCAATGGATGAGTAGAAGTCTCTGTGTCTGTGACAGCTGAGGGGCCAGGGACAAGAACTTGGGCCTCATGGCTATAAAGAAAAAACAAAATCCAGCTGCCCGGCAACCAACAAAACATGGGGGAAAGTCACTGAGGTGCTGAGCAGGGAAAGAGTCATGGGATGGTTGATTAGGGGCATAGGCAGGCCAGTTATGCAGACCCCCAACAACAGTTCCCAATGTGCTGCTACAAAGGAACTTTAAGACCCATATGGATGTGAACAGGCACCTGTGCATCAGAATCAGGATGTGGCTTAACAGACACAGGGGTGTGTACCACTCACAGACACACGTACATACACAATGTGTACACATAAAAACACACACATGCACACACAAATACACACAGATGCAAACATAAGCATTGGAGTGCATAGTGCTCTGTGTGACAACACTGTTAAACTAATGTTCCAATAAAAAGAATGAAAGAGATTTTTCATACTGATATGGAAAGATATCCTCATATATTAAGGAGAATATGTTACAATTCCTTTTGATGGAAAACCCAAGACAAAATGAGTATGTGTCATGCATGTGTGTGTGAATTTGTATATATATGTATGTCTTGTATGTTGGTGTCTATGTGCATGAATACTTACGTGTGTACTGTGTGACTCTGTGCCCATCTTTCCGTCTGCGTGTGCATGTATATATGGACATTTGTAAGTGTGTCCAGGTCTGTGTGCAAGTGTGAATGTGTGCAAGTGGGTATGTACCACTTACATGTCACATATGTGTGATGCAATCCACCATATGCACCTTGTCCCTGAGGGCAGGAGTGAGAAGAGGGGTGGAGGAGCCTGGAAGCTCAGGTGACAGGAGCAGGTATGTCATTTCCCTTAGCAGTGAGGCTGACTGGTTCCATGAGAGCCAACTCTGACCCTAGTATCCCTGAACAGAGTCAGCTCCACAGAAGGTTAAAGAGTATTTATGGCCAAAGGCCACTCACTAGGAAAAAATATTTCCAAAATGCAGAGGTAGATGAGGGTGAGGGTGAGGGTGAGGGTGAGACACAAAAGAAAATGGGCAAGAAAAAGGAAATTGAAATGCGACAGGATTGAAAAGGACTGAATTAGTGACCCGCAAGGACCACAAACTGCATGTCTGCTTCACAGGAAGCCTGTGCCCCCTCCCTGTATGAAAACCCAGTCCTGCCACCTGGCACAGGTCTGGTTGTCTAAGACTACCATGACAGGACAGGCTAGAGAAGCACCAGGAAGGAAGTGACTTTTACAAGATTGTCCCACAGGAACCCCTGTTCTGCAGATGGTGCTGGGGCTTTCTGGGGCTGACTAGGAATCCCAGCCCCAAGCATGTCCAGGCATAACATCATGCAGTGACAGCCTGTTGTGAAGCCATGGCCTCCCTGGACCACAAGACACAAGCTCCCTGGGCTTCATGCATGCACAGAAGCCCAGAGAGGGATGACCAGATCCCGACCCAGCACCCAGCCTGGGCAACCCCTCACATGTCACACTCCAGAGCATTTTTGAATCAAGCCTGGAATTAGCTTGTGAATAGTACAAATGGATTGCATTCATGGATTTTTCTAATGTTTAGAACACTAATTTATTGTAAACTACAATATCTATAACATTGTTTTGACTTTTCTTTTAATTATAGGAAGAGTGAGTCTCAGATAAAATGAAAAATTAAAAAAGAAGTGACCTTTCTTAATCCAGAAGAAGTGGACAGGTAAAGCCCTTGCCTGACCTGTGGGGCCTCTGCAGCACCCAGAGTGGGGTTCAAGGCACATGAGAGCAGCTCAGTCAGTGGCTGCCACACACCCAAGACAGCAACCATTATAGACATGGCTTCCTGGCCAAGTTCATCTCTAATAATACTAACTCATGATGCAGGTGGGGCTGCAGTACCAGGCACCCTCAGCCTTCTGGTCAGGGGACTACGTTGGGAAGAAGCCTCCTAACCCCACCCATATGTGGCAAGAGGTTAGAAGATTTATACCCTTCAGCCCAATAATTCCACATTACACCCTATTCTAAGGCAAAAAGTAGATAAGCACACAAAGATTCACTTGCAAGAGATAGTTCTTCCCACAATTATTTAAAAGAACAAAAATTGGGAACAACGTGTATTTCCAGCCAGCTAAGGTCAGTAACCAGGTATGATAGTTAACAACTACATCAATTTGAGTGAGAAACATCCAACTAAATTGGCTCAGCATAGTTCTGAGTGTAGCTGAAGGGATTTACTGAAGATTAGCTAGGATTTACTGGGTGTGAGTGATATCAACCAACGGGCTTGCTGCCTAAATGGTATAAAAGGGAAGCAAAAAAGGAGGGCTGGCTTCTGTTTCTTCAGAGGAGCTCCAGTCTTTGCCTTCAGCTTTGACGTCATCTCCTGGCTTTCAGTGCAGACTCTTCAGCTTCCAGAAGACCCCTCAGCCTTCCAGTGCAGACCTTCAGCCTCCTGATACAGACTCACATGGGACAGTACAGTGAGCTCCAGGCCTTCAACTGGATCCTTTGGATCTCTAGTGCATAGACAGCCCTTTTGCACTCTTCCACACTTAACTCTATGGGTGGCCATTGTAACCCAATCTTATAAATTATTATATATTTGTACATCCTGCATTAAATCTGTTTCTCTAGTAAGCACTGACTGATACACCAGGTCATGCCATTCTCCTATGCTGAAGTATACACAGTCATTTAAAACTTCAGCTCTTATAGGAGTTTGAGCTAAGTTTAAAGTCTATGCAATTACTACAAACTATGGCACCTCCCCCTGGTGCTGGGTGATGGCCATGTTCTTTTCTTCTTCATACTTTTCTATACTTCCCTAAATCACCAAAAATGAGCTTTAGTAACTAACAGAGTCCTGATCTTCCATCACCTCCTCCCATTTTCATGTGCCCTGGAGCTCCCCAGAGAAGAACTCCTGAGTTGTCCATCCCAGAGGGAGGCCAGAAACCCTGCCTCAGGACACTGTACTAGATTGGTTCCTGCCATTTGAGCTGCCATTGGTGGCCTACAAGGAGCCTAGTGGGAGGGAGAAAAGGACAAGAATGAAGGGGATACTAAGATGGTAGGATTTCTGGTGGCCTGGCCCTCAGCACAGCACACAGAACTTCTCCCAGATCACCCACTGCATGTAGAAGCCCTGGGCTACAATTGCCACCACCAACAGTGTGACCACAGAGGTACTCAGCACCTGTGAGTTTCAAACTCCTCTGCAGAGTGGACTATCATATCCTGTAGAAGGTTGATCCTGCAAAAATAGTTTAGTACTTATCACAATCATCATAATTATCACCACCACCATTATCATCCCCGATCACCATCACTGCCACCATGATCACTATCATCATCACCATCTTCATCACCATCATTATCATCCTAATATCATCATCACTGTCCTCACCATTTCCATCACCAGTGTCATCACCATTCTCATCAGGACCATCACCACCATCATCACCATCATCACCAGGACCATCATCACCATCAACATCAC
>NW_004624868.1:2952619-2963245 GCF_000247695.1 Heterocephalus glaber
CATCACCACCATCAGCACCATCATTATCACTATCAACAACATCATCACCATCACTATTCTCACCACTGCCCTCATTATCATCGTCAAGATCTTCACCACCATCATCATCACATCATTACTATCCCCATGATCACCACCATCACCGTCCCCATCACTTTCCCCTGCTGGCCCACCCGGACCCTAACACTAGATTTCATTTCTGGCAGTGAGGAGCTGAGAAAGAGCAGAACTCCAGAGAGGAAACAGAGAATCCCTCTTCTCACATATGCCACATCCACTCTTCCAGGACAATAAGCTGCATGCACCCCAGGCCAGACTTGCTTTGGACCCAGGGAGAGGGTGTTTGTAGGACAGCACCTATCCACGGGCCTGCCCCCAAGCTTCTTCCCAAAGCTTCTTCCTTACCCTGATGCCTTTGCATGTGCTTCTCTGCACTTCGTTTCCATAGGAGAGGAAACAGGGACAGAGACATGGGTGGCAGGCAGGAAAGAAGCCTGACCCATCCTCCAGTCTTCCTCAAAATCTGGGAGGAGCCCTGCAGGAGGAGAGGGTGAAAGGCCCAGACAGCTGGCGCTTCCTTAACCACTCAATGTGTCACATTCCACAAATGGGGACACATCAACAGCACACATGTCCATGCACAACAGAAGCAAACGATGAGAGGTATGTCCCATGTGGGCACGTGACATTTTCTTCTCTTCTAGCTCAATGCTTACATGAGGCAGTGACAACCTCCTTCCAGGAGATACAGCCGGAGGCTGAAAGGGGGTCCTCACACCTATATGGCTCCTGGCTGGCAGCCTTGGGACAAGTGACTCAGTCCTTACACCTGGAAAAGGATATTGCACCATCTACTCCAAAGTAGTTGTGAGAATCAAATAATAAGAAACAGGACATGGAGCCATGAGGCACAACCACTTTGAAGTAGATAGTGCCCTGGCCTGGCATTGGTGAGGCGTGTAGGGCAAGGGGAACCAGCCTAAGGCAGGCGGATAACAATTTTTAACATCATGGGCACCTGGGAGGGCTCTCCCGACTCACTTCTTATTTTGAAACTATAAAATCTTCAAGCTGGGTATGATGCCACATGCCTGTAATCTCAGCCACTCAGGAGGCTGAGGCAGAAGGATTCCAATTTCAAGGCCAGCCTGGGCAACTTAATGAGACCTTGTCTTATTTTATTTTATTTTATTTTTTTGTACTGGGGATCAAACTCAGGACCTTACGCTTGTGAGGCAAGCACAGCATCACTGAGCTAAATCCCTGGCCCCCAATTTTTTAAAAGTCAAAAAACTAAAAAACCCTATAGCTATGTTGAAAGAAGAGTATGATAAAACCCTTGTACTCCTTTCTCTCAGATGCTAACATTTTACTTCACTTGTTTCCTTGCTGTTTTCTGAAACACTTGCAAGTAACTTCCCAAACCTTAGGATCTTCCCCAAATCCATCAGGCTGCAGCTTCCTAAGAACAAAGACATTCTCCACCATAACAACAATACCAGCAGCAGACAGAGGTAATACCCCTGAACTGAATTCTCCAACCTAAACATACACGTCTGGTGTTCCCAGCTATAATGTTCTTCATGACAGCTGTTCATGTATTTGCGCCAAGGTCACATGCAGCCCTTGGTCACCAGGTCTCCTGGCTCTTTGAACTGGGGCAGGCATTTTGTGGCCTGTCCTTCTGAGGGCTCCATGGCAGCCTGGAAGCAAAAAGAGACAGAGGAAGGACCAGGGTCTCAACATCCCCATCAAGGGCACAGACCTAGAAACCTAACTTCCTCTCACCGGGCCCCATCTCCTACCTCTTCCCCTATCTCTCAACAGCACCACAGGATAGAAACAAAGCCTTCAACACATAGCCCCTGCGGCATGTCCCAGACCCAAATTCTAGCGTGGAATGGTGGACCAACAAGCATGCTCACCTGTTCTTGGCTCTGGTATGAGCTCTTGGCTAGCAGCGTCTACTTTAAACACAGACATCTGTTACACATCTCTCTGAGAATCTGCCCACAGACACATGATACATGCATGCCTGGGGCATTCATTGGGGCAGCCAAAGATCAGAACCAGCCCAGGTGTTCATCCAGGAGAAACTGAGGTAAATTTTAGAGTGTCAAGAATCAGCACACTGCACCTGCTGATCTGGAAAATCTTCAGGACTCATGCTCAGCAAACACTATAAGCTGCAAAAGTGTGTAGAGTGGCACCTAGTGTTTTCTTGGGAGGTTGAAGGTAATCTATAAGCGTGCTCCTCTATGATCAGTATGTTCTAGAAAAGTATATCTCTGGAGAATTCTGGTGTGGTCCATAGAGGGGTGGGGGTCAAACTTCATTACAAACAAAGTTTTGACTGCTAAATTTTTTTGTATATGTATGTATTGCTACCTATCCAAAAACACTTGGGGGCGCTTTTTGAGATAGGGTCTCAACTTCTTCGTAGTGCAGACTGGCCTTGAACTCACTATGTAGCCCACGCTGGCTTCAAACTCATAGCAATCTTCCTGTCTCTGCCTCCCAAGTATGGGATTATAGGTGTGCACCACCATACCCGGCCAAAAAATGTTAACAAATATTTTTGAGGGTTTTTTCGGTGGTGCTGAAGATAACCCTGGGCCTCATGCATGTTGTGCAAATGTTCTACCATGGAGCTACAACCCTATCCCTTAAAGAATATTTTTTAGTCATGATAAACTGATTTGGTTTAAATCAAGCACTATTTGAACTTAAAAGTACATACAAACTCACTTACAAAAATACCCTTCTGGGCTGGGGATGTGGCTCAGCAGTAGAGTGCTTGCCTAGCACAAGTAAGGCCCTAAATTCAATTTCTAGCACCAGGAAAAAACAGTCTCCGACCTTCCAAGATAAATCTGTATAGAATGTGAGTCAAAAGCAAGGGCTGGTATATTCAGAACATGCTGGGCAAGTGGCCTGAGGCAGGCAGAATTGAGGCTCTCACGCATCAGGACCAAGTGACTGAATGTCTGCATATCTTGTGCAACCCGCTGGTTGGTGAGATGAGGACACAGAGAGGACACTGTTGCTCTTTCAACCAATCACCACTTGGCACTGCTGGAGGGGCCATGTGCACAGGGAGACTTCTTCTTGGATACCACCACAAAGAAATAGAGACTAAAGTATCAGGGAGCTTAGTGATCACGGTGTCCCCCAATACTATGCAGCCTCAACATCCACAGGGAAGACTCACTCACAGGAGGAGGCCAGATATTACAGGTGAGACCCACTGGCTGGGAGTGTACAAAGGGATAGACAGACTTGCTGTTTTTGTTTCCTTGTTTGGTACTGGGGACTGAACCCATGGCCTTCTCACTGAGCTACACCCCCAGTCCTTTTTATTTTGAGACAGGGTCTCACTAAGTTGCTAAGTTGCTGGCTGGCCTTGAACTCATAATCCTCCTGCCTCCACCTCCCAGAGTGCTGGGATTACAGGCATGTGCTACCACAGTCAGCTCTTTAAAAAAAAAAAATACCGTAAGTCCTGGCTAAGGTAAAAAGAAAAGAACACAAAAGCAAAGTCAAGGTGTAGAGACTGGCAAAAACTGAAATGGCCTTTGTTCCCAGATGATACAACTGGTTATGCAGGAAATGCCAAGGAACTAACCAAAGAACTCCTAGAACTAATAAGCAATTATACAGCAAGAATAAAAACTACAAAGTTAATATACAAAAGCCAATAACTTTTTTATATACTAGCAAGGAACACTTAAAATTTGAAATTAAAGCCCTAATGTCACACTAGCACCTCCAAAATGAAATGAGACAGAAATGTAACAAAATATGAAGATATATACTAGGAAAACTACAAAAATCTAATGAAAAATATCAAAAGACCTAAAGAAAACGAAAATGGAGAGATAGTCCATGTTCAGAGACAGGATGACTCAATATTGTCAAGATGTTAGTTCTTAGCCAGGTATATAGTGCACACCTGTAATCCCAGCACTCAGAAGGATGAGACAGGAGGATTGCCATGAGTTCAAGGCCAGCCTGAACTATATAGTGAGACCCTGTTTCAAAAAAACAAAAAAAAGCCAGGCACGGTGTGCACGGTTATAATCCTGGCACTCAGGAAGCTGAGGCAGGAGGATCACTGTGAGTTTGAGGACAGCCTGGGTTACACAGTTAAGTTCAAGGCCAGCCTGAACTACAAAAGGAGATCCTGTCTCAAAAAAAAAAAAGAAAAGCTCTTTCCAACTTGATCTACAGAATTGGCATGAGACCAGTAAAACCTCAGTAAGTTATTTTGTGAAATTAACAAACTGATTTCTAAAGTTTATGTGGAGAAGCAAAAGAGCCAGAAGAGCCAACACAATGGAACAAAGCCAGAGGAGTAACACAACCTGGCTTTAAGACTTACTATAAAACAGCAGTGATCAAAACACTGTGATATTGGCAAAGTAACTGCAAAATAGGAGAAAGGGACATGGGTTTGGCAATGACTTTTCAGATGTAATACCAAAGGCAAGATTTGTGAAAGAAAGAAGTGACAAGTTGGACTTCATTAAAATTTAAAAACTGCTCTGCAAAAGATACTGTTAAAGGAACAGAAAAGACAACCCATAGGCTTGGAGAAAATATCTGCAAAACATATCTGTTTAAGGATTTGTATCCAAAATTGAAAGAACTCTTTAAAACTCAACAATAAGAAAACAAACAACCCAATTTAAAAACAGGCCACAGACCTTAACAGACACCTCACCCAAGAAGACATCCAGATGGCAATTATGTGTGCATATGAAAAGATGTCAGCGTATATGTCACCAGGGGAATGCAAACCCAAGCAGTGATGAGCTCCACTACGTGCCCATTAGGATGGCCAAAATCCAGAATGGTGCCGAGGATGTGGGGCAACAGGAACCCTCACTCACTGCTGGTGAATGCAAAATGGTACTGCCACCATGCAAGACAGTTTGGCAGTTTCTAACAACACTAAACATACTTTTACCATATGATTCAGCGGTTGCTCTCCTTGGTATTCACCCATAGGAGTTGAAAATTTATGTCACTGCACAAACTTGCACATGTGTGTTTACAGCAGCTTCATACATGCCAAAACTTGGAAGCAACCAACATGTTCTCCAGCAGGTGAATGGATAAACTGTGGCACATCCAGACAAGGGAATATTACTCAGCACTAAACGAAATGAGCTATCAAGTCATGAAAAGACATGAGAAATTTGAATGCATATAAGTTAAAGAAGCTGGTCCAGGGGCCAGTGATTTAGCTCAGTGGTGCCACCACCTGCCTCTCAAGCACAAGGTCCCAAATTCAATCCCCGGTACAAAAAAAAAAAAATTACAAAAAAAAAGCTGGTCTGAAAAGCCCACATACATATGATTCCAACTACATGACATCCTGCAAAATCTAGAGACAGTAGATTTATCTCAGCTGGACCCCTAGCTGCCAGGGCTTGGGGGAAGAGGTGGAATATAGGAAGCTTTAAGGGAAACTGTTCGGTATAATGGTGGATACATGACAAACCTGATCAAAGCACATAGGAAGCATAACCCAAAGAGTAAATTCTAAAGCTAATTATACTGCAGACTTTGTTAATGATAATGTACCAACACTGGCTATCAGCCATAACAAATGTACCACAATAAGGCAAGGTGTTAGTAAGTGGGAAACTTGGTGGGGAAGTTATACGGGAACTCTGTTCTTTCCATGCATCGATTTATAAATCTAAAACTGGTCTATACCTATACTCCTGCCTTGAGACAAGCTGGCAGGACACAGAGCAGCACCCAGCATGTCCTGACAGAAGGCTGAGGGGTCCTCCCTTGAAGCCATAGAGGATAGGAGTCTCAGGCCCCACGGAACTTGCACTGTGAGTGAACTCCAGGGCCCAACGCTAGACACTAACTGCAGAGACCCTCTGCACCAAGAAGGCTGGCCCACAGGGGTCAGTTGCCAAGCCCCTGTGACCCAAGTTGGGCAGGCTGTGGAAGTCCAAAGCCAGCAGTACACTGGGAGACTCATAAGCACCTGAAAAACAGCCACAAGGACATAGACTATGTCCCACACCTGGGAACACCTGCACTCTGCAGCTGTAAATGCCACCCCAGCCTGCAGCCAACCGTCTTTCCCTGCCCTGGGCACCCTAGCAGAGTACAGCACAAGGCACCAACACAGAAGCCAAGAGATTCATGGCACCAACGTGATCATCCAGCCCAGAAGCCTCACAGCCCTGGGGCCCCAAGAAGGGTACAACAGAGTTGTCTATCACAATTCTCCCCCGGCGATACACTGCATCCCCCAGTTCAGGAATCTTCCTCATCACTGGGCTCCACCCCACCAGGTTCTGAGAGTCTAGGCAGGGCCCCAGCCCCAAGCTTCAGGAGAACTAGAAGGTCCCACCCCACCTTGGCAGAAATCCCCTCATTAACCTGGCATAACGCTTGGCCACATCCCAGTGACCCCTAGAGGGGCAATATCACAACAAATGAGCCATAAAACAAGGTGGGTCCTTTCCCAGGTATCATCACTGCTGGAACCGCCCCCCCCAGAGTAATTCCAAAGAACAGAGAAAGATGTCTCTGGCATTTGCAGTGCACCCAGGCCCCCACAGCAGGGAATCAAGGCAGGGAACAGGGTAGCCACAATCCCCAATGGTTATAGCATCCAGGCCAGCTCCCAGCTACATGAAACAGCCCGTACCTGTGTTCCCAGGGCAGACCTAGGGACCAAAGGCTGGAAGGAGTCATGTTTACTGGAAGCACTGTGCCTGGAGGTGCTCTGGGGGCTCCTCTCCCATGTGACGATGGTGCTGTGACATCCCCTACCGAGCCACAGGTCTTTCAATCCTACCACTGCTCACTCCCTAGCGCCAGGTCCCTGGAGGGCATCACCAGAGAAGCAAATCCATGAGGGGTGAGAGGGAAGGTGGCTGGAAGAGCAGGGAGAAAGGGACCCAGAGAACTGCAGCAGTGCCAACAAGGACTCACACAGAGAAGGGTGAGGACTGGTGCCTAACCCTACGTGGACTCATTCCACAGGGCTGAAGAGGATCTTTCAGCACAAAACTTGGAGCAGGGGTGGAGGAATCCCAAAGCTGGTACTGCCTACCCTGCGGCGACAGCATTCTGTAGCCAGGTGCAGCTCCAACCACAGGGCAAACATCCCTTGAAATACTCAGCCGAGTTCTAGGTAAGGATGGGAAGTCCCCATGGTGGAAACAAAGAAAGCACGGAAATTGGGGCAGCAGGCAGGGGGCTCCGCAGGGGAAGGGTAGCTATTCTCAGAGCCAGCAGCTCAGGTTTTGAGACTGATGTGGGTCAGAGGAAGAGTAGCAAGCCTCAGTGAGAGCATCCAAATCCACAGACAGGTAAGGCCAGGCCCATCGCAGCTACGCTCAATCGAAATCCCTCCAGAGATGTCAGAGATAACTCCTGCACCTCTGGCCTCTGAGTGTGGAAACAGAAGTCTCCCTTGAACAGCCAGGGCCCCAAGGCCTCTTGTTAGGGAAAGCAGGCTGCACATCAGCACCATCCTCAAGCCTGGGAACTCAACAAGAGAAATTAATTTAAAAAGTTCTCCTGAAGCTGGGTGTGGTGGTACACACCTATAACCCCAGCACTCTTAAGAGGCTGAGGCAGGAGGATTACAAGTTTGAGCCTGCCCTGGGCAACTTAGCAAGACCTTGTCTAAAAATTAAAAATAAATAAAAGGGCTGGGGATGTAGCTCAGTGGAAAAGCCCTGGGTTCAATCCCCAGTACCAGAATAAAAAAAAAAAAACAGCTGGCAGTCACGGTGCAGTACACTGAGTTGCTACAGGGTCACACTCTCCATGTTCCCAGCAGCACCAAATTACACAGATGATGAACCTCCAATTTCCAAACACAAGGAGATGGTGGGCCCTAGGGAGAATTAGCAGACACTTCAGCTCTCAGGTTAGACCCCAAGAACTTAACACAACAGAGTCAAGTGACAGAAGATATAATCTTGTTTTGGGGGGAGTTTTGGATTTGGCGGAGAGGAGTACTGGTGACTGAACCCAGGGGCTTCACATTGAACAACAAGCTACATACTTAGCCCTTTTTTTTTTTTTTGGTACCAGGGATCAAACTCGGGACCTTGGGCTTGCAAGGCAGGTGGCAGAACCACTGAGCTAAATCCCTGGCCCTCCTCAGTCCTTTTTAATATTTATTTTATCAAATAAAGACATTCAAACAAAGAAGACTGGACCTCTAAGGTATTTTCCACCAGTTACAGCCTGTGATATGTCACTCTTGAGCCCGATGCAGCTGTGAGCATTTCATGCAGCGATGCTATGCATCACATGCCCTTCTGAGCCTGCCAGGGGCCCCTCAGGCAGCCCACCTGGACACAGGCCCCTGGGCAGCATGTGTTCAGGAAGCCAGAACACATGGCTTCAGCAGATGGTGATTCAAGGTTCTATAAACACTTGAACGGAAATATTCGGGGAAAGTAAGGGTAGCTTGCTGCAGTGCTGGGGCTCACACCCAAGGCCTCACATCCACTACGCAAGCTCTCTGCCACTGAGCTACTCCCCAGCTCTACTTGCACTACCTGAGGGAAACCCACCACCAGCAGTACCTCACCGGCCTGCAAGAGAAGGAATTCTGTCAGAGCTCTGCAGTCACTCTCATAGTCACAAGTCTCTAAGAACACACACAGAAGTTAACTGTTCCTTGAACACACTGTCTCCAAAGGCTCTGCTCCTCAGCATCCCATAGCCTCTGACCCAGTCAGGCATCAGGACGTGAACACCGAGTCTCCCTTTGCCCAGCCCTGAGAAAGGATGTACCAAGGCCTCAACCCACAGGACAACCCTCGAGGGACCTGTCATTCTCCTCTTCTAGGCGGGGGTGGGGGGTGGAGGGTGTCTCTTAGGCTCCCTGAGGAGTTCCAACAGGTGTGGCTGCACAGTGGCCCTGGCTGCAGGAAGAGACCAAGGGGGTCCACAGCAGCACAGCTCATTCTCCCAGGTAAGCACACACACCAGACACAACCCACATGGCATACACACAAAGACATCACACACACACACACACACACCCCATACACACAAACATACAACACACACACCCAATCAAGCCTCTCCTCTCACCAAGCCACACTGGCTGCTTGGAGCTCAGTGGCACAGGAGTCCCCAAGGCTGTACCCCTATGAGCAACTTGGGGCCCCACAAATCCCACCTTTCTCCACCTCTCAGCATAGCAAATAAAACACAGGACCCAGTTAAATTTGAGTGTCACATAAGCAGGGACGCATGGTAATTAGGTGTCCTTGGCATCCTTTCAGCTCGAGGCCCCATTGCTACAATAGCTCCCATGTCACATGAGGGTTGAACCACAGCAGCCCCAGGGTAACACTGGATTTACAGAGTCCAGAAAGGTGAGCTTCTTGGATGACTCTCCCCAGCCAAGAGTGTCCCCACAGCCTGTCCAAGGCACACACCCCGCATTTGAAACACCATTGCTCAATGACTATGGAATGTCTTTCACCCAGATTGTTAAGCCACAGCTTCTGTCCTGCATGCTCTGGTATCCTTGCCCGATACCTGCCCTGCTACAGCTTACCCTGACTGGGTCCCACTGGCCTCCCACTTGTTGGACTCACCAGAGCTGAGGGGCTGACACTCGGAGAGCAGAGAGGCATGGGCAGCATCACAGAACAGTATCAGTTCCTGGCCCACATAACACTCTCCAGCCAGGTTGATGTCACCTGCTCTTGGCCCCTCACTGCCCCTTGATGATGAAGGCACTGATGGTTGTTTGGCCTAAACATACACACAATGTCTAGTCCAGAAAAGGGAATCTTCTCCTTGCTGGGCACATACAGCAGTAGCCCGTGGCCCACCCTGGGAGTTCCCACAGGTACACAAATGGGACACCACTCAGCCAAGGGGCTGCAATGAGACCTGAGGTGAATGTAAAAAATAGGCTTTGGAACCAACACAACAAATGAGGTGCTGTAGGAGAAGCACAGGCAGTACAGACAGCGCTGTCTCCCAGGACATGCACAGACACCAGCCCATGCCAAAAGGTGGGGCCCAGGGGAAGCTGGGGGAGGGGAACAGAGACTGGCCAGTGGGAAGGGCTACCCAGAGACAGGTAAATATATTCTTGTGTGACCTAGAGCTGATTAAAAATCACATTTTAAAAGAGGAACAACCCTTGATGCATAGCTGGCCTATCTGTACAGAGCCAGTAGCCTGGGAGAGGGGCTGACCCTGGGATCAAAGTGCCCTCAGCCTGGACCAGCCCAGGGCTCCTTGCATACCTCCTCTTCAGCAGAGCCTGCCAGATCCTCCCACCAGGGTGAGCTTCCTCCCTAACACTCACAACCAACTTTGGGGGGTCCTTCCCAGCCCCAGGAGAGGCAGGTGGGTGGGGTGATCTGGTGTCCGGAGGCCAGGACCAGCATGGACTACACCACTTGAGGCTGGGCAGACAGCTTTACTTTCTCACAAAGGCCACTATGGAAGTTCGCATGTAACCACTGGACACCCTGCAGACTTCCCACCCCCAACACCCCCAGTGTCCCTGTCAAGATCATCCTTGAGATGCCCTACCAAGGTCCTGAGTCGCACAGAACACGCTGAATCAGCCCGCTGCAGACAGGCAGGTCTGTGCAC
>NW_004624868.1:2969485-2989504 GCF_000247695.1 Heterocephalus glaber
AAAGGTACAATTCCCAATGAGAAATGTAATTGTGTTGTATACCTACAATGTACCAATAAAAGAATTTAATACAAAAAAAAAAAAAAGATCATCCTTGATGGGATAGGAGCCAAGTTCCTGAAATCACTGATGACTGGCCAGGAGGGAGCATTACCATCGTTAAACATTACTGCAACTTTCACTTGTCAAACGGTCCACAGTGCACCATGTGTGGGGTGGGCATATCTGTTCCCCTCAGAGGCATCTAGACTTCAAATCCCCACTCCTGGGATGGTGTCACCAGACGATGGCAGGCCTCCCACCCACAAGGTCTGCTGCCCACTGCCCCAACTGTGATCGCTGAGCAAGGATGAAATGCAGTCGCTGGCCAGCACGGTCTATGAGGGCCAGCTGAGTTATAGGGGTTTCCCCCATGCACCCCCGAGAGCCCTGCCTGTCTGGGTGCTCACAGAAGTACGGTACTGGGCCAAAGTGCTCCCCTGGATAGGGGAGGGATCTGGGAACTTGGGGAGCAAAGGAAGAGAACTTTTGGAATCCCCTAGTCTTGGCTGTGGGATACTTCCCCACAAAGTCCTAGAAAGGGAGGCATAAAGAACTCAAGAGTGCAGGGGTAATGGATGAAACAAACTTCAGCAGCAAGGAGCCCATGAACGGGGCCTTGCCATCCAGGGGAATAACCGCCCAGCCTGGGCCTGCACATGGTGTCTCACTGATAGACCCTAAATCACTCCTCCACGCCATCCTGGTCCCCACTGCCTCCTGCCTGCAGGAGTCTAATGGCTCTGTACTCCTTGCCCCAGCTCCCCCTACAGAGGCTCCCTCCAAGCCCGGTGGCTTGAATGCCTGCAGGGTCCCAGCAACTCAGCCTCAGAGCAGGGTCCTTCCAGGACCACAGAGGAGCTAAGATCAAAGTCCCACACAGATGTCCCTGTTGCTCAACCAGACCCCTTGCCCAGGACATGCACCCTGCTTTTTAAAGACTTGACTCTGAGTGAGGCAGAGTTTGCTTGACTCCATCTGAGGACACAAGCTCAACTGCCTACACCTGAGATATTCCCAGGATGGAAAGGAAGAGGAAAGGAGCCAGGGAAGCTGGCTTGCTTCCCTCAGCCTCTCCTCCTGCCCAACCTGCCCAGCCTCAAAGGCTCTGGCAGCCCACTCTTCCACCAGGACAAACTGGCCAGCCACAGAAGCCATCCATACTCATGAAGTGCAGGGTGTCTGGGCGGCATACCCAGTGGGAGGTGGGCCTGCATCTCAGTAGCTCTGCTTCATCTGTTCAGAGCCTGGCTCAGGAGGCTGTATCTGCCAGTGTCTGCACAGACTGGGTGACAAAGGCTGCTGTCCTGGTATCCACCAGGCAGAATGTGCTCCTCCAGCTGTGGTGGGTGGTGTGCAGCTTAGCTCAGCTTATGCACTCAGGGCACCCTGACCAATATAGTACCAAGAGACCTCCCAGACCTCCTCCTGCTCAAGGGCCATGCCAAGTTGTCCTCCTGGACTGAAGCCGCTTACAGGATCCCACCTCTCAACCTGGCCTACCTAATACCCCCTGACACAGTACACAGGAGAAGAGGGGCCACCTCCACAGGCGGTGGAGCCTGAGGACAATTCACAAAAGAGGACAACAGTGGGAACACAAGTACCTGGTGTCTGGGGCTGGGAGAATTTAGATTGAGCTGAGGAATCAAACCTGAACTATTGTGGCCTTTCTGTATCAGTGATTAGCTTGCCCGGCTGAAATTGAGACAGTTGATTAACACCAAGATGCTGGCTTTTGTTTCAAGATCCACCTCGGGCCATGTCTAGGCTCCAGGTCTAGTGTCCACAGGGAACCCCAAGAGCAAGGAATCCCTAGATGTGCACATAGCTGCAGACCAGCTAGGCACACATACACATCTATATAGGACACATCCCGGGCACACACACAGAGCCACATTTAGCCTTGCTCCCAAAAATTGCACCTCTCGGGTTGTGCACAGCACACTCAAAAAGAACCATGCACAGGGCATTCCAGAACCAAGCTTTGTGTCAAAGAATGATCATACAAGGGGTATTTTCTGTGACACCCAAATCCTAAATGTCTCAGGGCTACATTAAATTTTCAGAAATTCTTTATTGTCATTCCTGTCAGTCGAGTAACACACTCCTGTAATGCTAGCACTTGGGCAGCTGAGGCAGGAAGATCACCGTGAGTTCAAGGCCAGCCTGGGCTACACAGGGAGTTCAAGGGCAACCTGAACTCCACAGTGAGATTCTGTCTCAAAAGACCAAAAAAGGAAAAGAAAAGAAAAGAAATTCTCTATTTTCATTCCTAAAGAGATCCTAGTGAAAGTGGCTGGTCATATTTTGGTCTTAAGTTACCTTACTTTCTACTTCCAAGTGGAATATCTATACATAATTGTTTCACACTTGTAAATATCCAAGAACCTATCTTACATCAATCATTTAGCAACAACAATATTCAAATATCGCTAAGTAATTGTTTAGTATCTATAAGCATCTGAGTATCAATAAATAATTGTTTAACATCTGGAAGTTCCTAAGCACCTGTAAGTAATCGTTTACCATCTGAAACTATCCAAGTTATCTGTAAGCAACTTAGCATCTGTATGTATTCAAGTATCTCTGTAGCATCTATAATTATTCAAATATCTCTAAGTAACTGTTCAGTATCTACAAGTACCTAATACCTATAGATAATGTTTAACATCTGTAAGTACCCAAGTACCTATAAGTAATCATTTAGCATCTCTAAGTATCCAAGTACAGTACCTGTAAGCAATCATTTAGTATCTAAAAGGTCCTTATAAGTAATTCTTTAGCACCAGTTAAGTATTCAAATACTTGTGAGTAATCATTTAGTATTTACAAGTACCCAAGCATATGTCTTTTGGTATCTCTAAGTACCTGGGTATCTTTTAGAAAACATTTAGCGTCTATAAGAAGCTATCAGTACTCCTTTAAAGTATTTCCAAAAAAGAATGGACCTGCTGGTCTGTATCCTATATGATAAGCTGGTGTCCACTAGGCTGTCCCCAATGGCCTCCCATGTATGGCACAAGGTTCCTGCTTGCTCTCCCTCTGTGTCCTAGTGGGAACAGCAGTAGGACCTCGGCTGCTGGTCAGCAGGAAGGGATGGTCAGAACATGCCATCTGGGTAAGCCAGAGGTCAGGGTGGACTCCACAGCTAGCCATGCACCTGGGTCCCCACCTGGAGTGGACACTGGTTATAGGAGGGCACAGTTGCTGCCTGTAGGGCCTGACCCAGGAATCTGGGAATAAGAGATCCCACCCCAGGGTGGTCCAAAGTAGGGCAGGGCCTGAAAGCTGACCAAACTCCTTTGGCCTAAACTCCACCTGCAGGCTCCAGGGATCCTTGGGTGGTTCTGGCCAAGGCCAGGTAATGTGCATTAGAGTAGGGAAGTCACAACAGAAAAAAGGGGTGTACCGAAGTGTGGGGATATCCCACTCTATCCCAGCCTTCAGGATCAAGAGGCCTGAGGCCAGTTGGGTTTGGTGGTACACACCTATAATCCCAGCACTCAAGAAGCTGGGGCAGGAGGATTGGGAGTTGAAGCCAACCTGGGCTACATAGCAAGACCATGGCTCAAAAGAACAATCTAAGAGGCTTAGGGCCTGCGTTGTGGAACAAGGAGGGCTATTTAAACCCCTATGCCTATAAAACTCATAGTCCTTAAAATTTGTCAAAAAGGCGACTAAATTCTGACAACTTTGTTTCATGCCTACTTCATTTCTAAATCTAAAAGTAACACAATAGGCTTGAAAACCAGCTGGAAAGTATAGAAAAGTATAAAAGCAGTAGGAAAAAATAATCTTCACCTTTACTTTTTAACTTTTCCGTGGGCCGGGGATTTAGCTCAGTGGTTCTGCTGCCTGCCTCGCAGGTACAAGGACCCGAGTTCAATCCCTGGTACCAAAAAAATTTTCCAGCATATTTTTATTTTAACTAATATCAGCTCTCACATTAGGCACACAGGGTTTCATTGAACAATGTATCACAAACATTTCTCCTTGTCATTAAGACCTACTGTAAACACCACTGTTGATGACTGCATAATTTCCTATTGTGTGTGTACACTGTCATTTACTTAATCATCCCCTCAGCACTATCATTCAACAGGGTAGGATTCTTAATATATTCAATGAGTATATTCAATTCATTGACATGTTCAATGAATATTCAAACTGCCTCTGTACGTACCTTTAAACCTGCTCTGTGAATCTTCACCAGATACTCCATATAAAGGGCAAGGTTCCTTTAAAAATCAAAAGCAGGTTTCAGAGCACCTACTCCAGTGGTTTCTAAGGAAACCAATTGTATGCAGATGTACAGCAAGTATCTCTTCCCTTCCGGAAGCTCTGGGAAATACAGCCTTCCACATTTCTGGGTAAACTTCTGAGACAGAAGACAAATCTAACCAGCAAGCCAATGCTGCTCCAGGTCCTACTAACAGAGATAGAGACTCCAGACCAAGGGAGGTGAGACCCCTGTCTTCGGCTTGGCCAGGGATTGGGACAAGGGGGACAGTTCAGGAATAAAAGGTGGCAGTCAGAGGTGCCTCCTGACAACACTGTGACACTTACACACTTGGTGAGCCTGATGACCCTCTTGCCAGAATATTCTAGTGTCTGTTCTTTGGCTTTTTTTTTTTTAAGCCATAAAGAAACAAGAAAAGCAGAGACTAAGAAACAGAAACATGGACAGGCAACAGCAGTTTGAGCCCCTCTCTCTAGGCTCTCCAAGGGCCCTGCCCCAACTCCCTGAGGGAAGGGTTGCAGGACCAGGGGCAGAGCAGGGACAGATCTGTGATCCTCCAGGGCAAGGTGAGGTGCTGATGCCAGGTGGGGCCTCTCTAGCCACACAGCAAGGACAGCTAGGAAGACAGTGAGTGAGGTACCAGAACATCGGCCCAGGCCCTCTGACATTGGTGATGTTCACCCCTGCTCCCTTACATGCTTACAGTGAAACTGATCTCACCTGTAAAACAGGGACATGACACAGCCTTGCTCACAAGACAGGTAACAGGTGGCTGGCACCTCAGGCACAGCTTGGGGAACTGGTGTCCACGGGTGGACAGACAGGCAGATGGCAGAGCAGTTTTGCTCAGAAAAGAGCCTCTGAACACAGCTGGCAAAAACCCCCACCAAGCAACCACGAGAATTTAGGTCTTGCTCTTAACTTCCACCCAGCCGCCTTGGGATTTCAAGAACTACCTGAGGAACCCTCTCCCAAGTAAACGGTCAAAATTGCAGATTGCCAACTGTTCCTAGGTGAACTTCACTGAGAACCCACTGCTCAGTTATTGAGCAGTACATGTGAATTATTTTGAACAGGGAAGGCTGCTCCCCCAATGAGTGGGGAAGCCACTGGACCAGGACTTTCGTGACCATGTAGCACTGCCCACCCTCCTCCCCATGGTCTTTCCTACAGGGTCCCCAGGAGATGGAGAAGAAAACCCCAGGAATCCAGCAGTCCCAGCGGGTCGGGAACCTGAGAGCCACCCTCTGGCAAAGCATACCTGGGGTGCCCACTGAAGCCACCTGTCCTGCCACACATCACAGAAAGGAGCAGGGCTGGGGGCTCCAACAGTGGGGAGCTCTCTTGTTGACTCAGGTAAGGGGTGAAGCTGAGGCCAAGGAGAACACAAGGACCTCTGAGTAAGGAGCTGGACACTCAGATGCACAGATATCATGGTGTGCGGGAAAGGGACACAGAGCAGGTTGGGGGAGGTCCCGCAGAATGTGTCATCCCCATCCCCAGAACCCTGGGGCCACTGTGGCCAGGAGCTGGACAAGGTGGAGGCTGCTGAGGGGGAGGAGTGAAGAGTGAGGCTGGCAATGGCGGGGGGCCCCCATTCAGACAGGTGCAGGAGGCTAAGGCTGCCCACTCCCAGGGACCCCACCCACATGGCACTGTATGGCTTTGGGGTCTTCTCAGGATGGAAGGTGAATTTCATGACAGTGATTTCCTTCAGAGAAAAGTGATACAAAAGAAACAGAACACTAGGTGGCCCAGGGATGTAGCTCAGTGGCACTGCGCCTGCCCGGCAGGCGTGCAAGGGTCCTGAGTTCCATCCCCTATATGGGGGGGGGGCGGGGAACACAGATTAGAAATAGAATAATAGCGCAAGAGGGGAGGCAAGGACTCTGGCCCTAACCTGCTGTGCAGCCTCAGTTTCCCATGTGTGAAAAGAGGGCTTTGGATCTAATGCTCCTTGAGATCCCCTCAGGTCACACATGCTATTCAGAGGAAGCGCAGAGAAGGTAGAAGCCCTGGAAGCAACACCACAGGAAACCTCACAAAGGAGGGCTTTATCCAACCCCAACTGTTCTTCCAGATGAGATATGAAAGATCCACGTGAATGATTCTCTCCTTCCCAAAGAGTTCTCTAAAATTTAATAAAATGTGATTGAGATCTAGAAGAAACTGTGAACAGGAGAAAGCACACTCACCCCCCATACACAGTCATCATGGCCATGGTAAGGACCACACAATACCGGTGTGGACTGTGGCCAGGGGACCCACATCCCAGTAGACTGCATGCAGGCACATGTCACAAGGCACCATGGCTGGTCACCACATTCGTCTGCCAAGTGCTGCTGTATCCTCCAGGGTCATAGCTGTCTGCCAAACTGGGCTGGAGAGCCCTCATGGGTGTGTTGAAGCATCTGGTAAGAAGCGGAAAGGAGTAGAAAATATAAAGCGATACTCAGATTTGACCAGTGCTGCTCTTGAAGTCTGAGAGGCCATCATGCTACCTAAAGGGACCAGGAGACATGAGAACAGATGTGTGGCCTTCAGGATAGGACTTGGCCAGAGCCGGGGATTTAGCTCAGTGGCAACACACCTGCCTTGCAAGTGCAAGGTCCTGAGTTCAATCCCCAGTACTGGAAAAAAAAAAAGAAAGAAAGAAACTAGCGTTTCAGGGCCGGGGATCTAGCTCAGTGGTTCCGCTGCCTGCCTTGCAAGTGCAAGGTCCCGAGTTCAATCCCCAGTACCAAAAAAAAAAAAAAAAATAGGACTTGGCCAGGGAAAGATCTGCTGCAGCTGCTAGCAAGCCCAGAGCCACAGGGTGAGGATGGGTGGGCACTGGCTCCTACTGAGGTGATGTGAACATCTGGGGAAACTGGGCCAGGAGTGTGAGGAGACACTCTGCACTACATTTACAATTTTTCTGTAACTCTAAAACAATTCTAAGCTCAAAAGTGCATTAGAGGTGGGAGGCTAAGGCAAGAGAATGGCAAGTTTGAGCTCAGCCTGAGTAACTTAGTAACTTAAGACTCTGTCTCAAAAACCAAAAAAAAAATTTTTTTTAAAGGGCTGGGGATGTAGCTCAGTGGGAAGGCCCTGGATTCAATCCCCAGCACTGCCAAAAAAAGTGGACAAAGCAAAAGGAGGAGGGACAAAGGAATTCTGACCTCACAGCAGGACTCAAACAAGGAAGGGAAGGGCAACACTGAACAAACAGGTATGAGGCAGCTGGCCCTGCAGGAGTTGGTGCAGGGGCGGGAGACAGAGCGGGAAAGGGAGAATAGGAAGGAATCCGAGACTCATCAGAAGGGTTCCCTCCTCATTTGACTTCTCAGATTGAACCTGCTTGTCCTGACCATTGATAGAATCCTACAGCTCCAGGGAAGAGGGATTTAGATGTTAGCGGAACAGTGTTTTTTACTTTCCAGGTGAAACTGACAACAATCAAAAAAGGTTCGGCGGCCCAATACAGTATATACAGGAATCAGTGTGACCTACCCAGCAACCTTAAAATCTGCAATGCTGATCCTTGGACCCAGCAACTTTGCCTCTTGGAACCTATCCAGTAGGTATGCTTGCATAAGTACACGAAAATGCACAGGCCAGGAGCTCCACTGAGCAGTGTTACAGTGACTCAAAATGAGAAAGGAGCTCCAAGCCCCCGCACCCTGGAGCATCTTTGCTGGAGTGTAGTTGGGCATGAGAGAGGGCACCCAGTGTCACCCCAGTGCCTTGCTCACAGAGCACCTCTGTTTGTGTGAGGAGAAGGGGATGGGGTAGTTGACACAATGTGAGAGATCTCTGAAGCTGGAGTGGAGTTGGTTCCAAGGAGAAGGATGAGGAGAGCAGGGGAGAGGCACCATGGATTCTTTCATTCTCTCTCCTCTCCATTTTCTTTTTAGCTATTTCCAAAATGATTCAGTCAAAATGTTTAAAAAGAGCTGGGCATTGTAGTACACACCTGTAATTACAGATCCTTGAGAAGATGAGGCAGGAGGATCTCAAGTTTGAGGCCACCCTGGACAACTTGGAAAGACCCCCATCTCTTAACTTAAAAAAGGTCAGGTATAAGCCAGGCATGGTAGCACATGCCTATAATTCCAACACTCGGGAGGCTGAGGCAAGAGGATCATAGTGAGTTCCAGCGAGTTTGAGGGCAGCCTAGGTTACAACAAGGCTCTGTCTCAAAAAACAACAACAAAAAACCCAAAAGGGGCTGGGGTCAGGGATGTAGTTCAGTGTCTGAGCACTTGGCTAGCATGCACACAGGCTGAGGTTCAGTCCACAGCATCACATCCATACATATACACATACTTATATTAGTCAGCTTACTGCTTATCAAAAGAAATAAATTTATGTAAACAGTGTAAGTCACTGAGCTCAATTTGCTTCCAGATAAAGGCCCAACATATTGAGTAGAATGTTAGTTATTTCTTCATCTCAGCCATGGGGCCCATGTCTCCCATGGGACCTCAGTGATGTCAGGAGACACGCTGGTTGTCACAGCTGGTGAGGGCACTGCTAGCATCCCACAGTGCACAGAACGGGCCCTACACTGAAGAGTTCTCCAGCCCAGTTGTCAGCAGCACCGCGCTGAGAGACCCTGATCTGCCACAGCCCTCCTTTCCCTAGACAGTGTCCTTTCGGAAGCCAGTTTCAATTATTAGAAAGTTTCCCAAAATGAACCCAAATCAGCCTGCTCTTATAGCTCCCTTCTCCCAGCTACAATTTCACACTTGGTTCTTCCCCAGCTCTGCAGCTGAGTCAGCTGCTTCTCTAAAGAACTAGAAGAAGGAGCCAGATCAGGACAGGACAAGGCACTGAGCCCCTGACCCAGGGCCTAGGGCCCCAGGAAAGCATCTTTACCCTTTCACTTCCCTCTCCAGGGTCCTGCCCTCCTTAATACCATTCCCAACAAGTATCCAGAGGGGTTTACATTACCCCAAATGTAAATCCCACTGGTCACTTTCAGTATTATCTTTGGGGCCGCAGAGGTCTCAGAGGTCTCATTAAGCATTTTTCAGGGACTGGGCCTGGTGACACATACCTATAATCCCAATATTCTCGCAGGCTGAGGGAGGAGGATCAATTTCAAGGCTAGACTGAGCAATTTAGGAATTCGGTGAGACCTCAAAAAATTAGAAAAGGGTCACAGATATAGATGGATTCAATCTTCAGGGCGACAAAAAAATTTTTAAAAAGAGTTTATGGAGGCTGGGGGGCAATGGAGAGGACATCAGCATGGCTTGGCTTTGCTTGCTCTGTAACATCCACAGCAAGTTATTTTTATTAATGGTTAACTTTACACATGACATTGACAAGGGTTGTGTCTGGCCTGGGCAGTCATTTACCATGGCCCCCAGGCTAGAGCCATCGTGATGGCTGACACTGAGCACACTGGGAGCTGCTACCTCCACCCTATAGCCTCTGGTCCCCACCAAAGTCACTGGGCATGAAGGCAGGGGCAGTTTGATCCCAGTGTACACTGATGGTGGAAGCACTCTACCCAGGCCATATCCTCAGGGTGCAGACCCCACCTGGTGTGCAAGACTATCCGCAGTCAGGCAGCAAGCATGGGTACCTGCCTTTGGGGGCAGGCACTCAGGTACACAGGTCCTTAGAGCTCCAGCCCCACCTCAGGTGCACCTCAAAGGAGGGGAGAGATATGAAGCAGCGCCCCCCACTGGCTCTCGAACACATGACTGCCACAGGCACCCAAGCCACCCATGCAAGTACCACCAAGGAGATCACCAGCCCCAATTATTTACCTCTGTCTCCACCTCCAGACCCCAGGAGCAACTCAGACAGCAAAAGTCCAAGGGGAGGACAAGGGTCCCTGGCAGGCAGGAGCAGGCTGCTGAGGGGACAGGCTAGAGAGGCCAGTGGGTGGAACAAGGAGGAAGCAGGCACAGGGTGCACCAGGGCTCAGTGATATAAACACAGACTGGGATAAGAGGGTCACACAGCAATACTGTGCTGTGAGAGCCTGGAAAGCAAGGGCAGTGGCTGTCTCTACACTCAGAGCTCGGGCAGAGGCGTACCTGGTAGGCTCAGACCTCCCACCAGACAGGCAGGGTGACAGCACAGTACACCTCCTGCACAGCTCTTTCGTCCACTGGAGCTCCATCACTCCGACCCAGAGCCCCCTGGCCCTCACCCTGGGGCTGCTCCCTCCTCCTCTTGAAGCCTTCTCTGGTCTCTCTCCACCTTGCCCTACTACCCATGCCCCAAAGCACAGTGAGAGAGCTCTTTAAACTGCAAACTGTAGAATTCTGTGCCCGCCCCATCCCATGACCTTCCTGCAGGCTCCTACCTAGAGCCTACAGACGAGGTGCCTCCCCCACAGCACGCACGAAGAACCAGATGTCCCACACACACACACACACAGAGCATGCTCTGGGTCACCTCCCAGATCCCCTAGCACAGCACAGACTTGTAAATAGCTGGCAACAAAGGCTGTGCTTGCCCGATGGGGCTGCCACTTCCCAAGTCACAGTCTCCCAAGGAACCTGGTGCTGGTGTTCATCATCTGAGGGTACAGGAGCTCTGCTGCCTTCATTGCTGATGCAACTCAGTGGCTAGCACAGACCCTGACCCCTGAGGAACTCAGGAAATATGCCCAGCTGGACAGACAGATGCAGAGCTCCATCACTACACGCCTGCGACTCCCAGGGCGGTGCAGGATGCCCCGGCCCTTCTGAGACTCACGGATTCTTCATGTGAGACACACCGTCACCAGGCACAGACAGGAGTGGCACAAAAGGCTCACAGACTGTGTCCACATAGACAGCACTTTGGCTGGAGAAAAGCATGAGGGCCTCATTATTGGCAGAGCCCTACCTGGCTGCTGGCCTCCCTCAGCTGCTGTCTCCAGAGTATAGTTAGGTCCAGGGCAAACCAGGAAGTGCTGCTAGGCCTGGGTGGCAGCAGAGGTGCCCAGGGCTGCATGGAATCCTAAGGCAGGAAAGGCTCCTCCCTCCTGGTGTGGGTCTGATAGGGACAGAGGTCAGCACAGGTCTTTCCACTTTCAGGACTGATGCCACACGCACCCATGGCGACTTATTTAGCAGCTCTATGTCAAAAGCACCCGAGGGGACCACACACCGCCCACCGAGCCTGCGTGAGCTGCTGTATACGTGGCTATCAGGTCCTCATTATCCCCAGGGACACGGGAGCTCCCTCAACCCCTTCCAAACTGCTTCCTCAGCTGCATTTATCTGGGAAGCAGAACAACTCGGGCTTCAGTTTCCAGATCATCACAGGGTGCCAAGCATCTCAGGACTCCAGCTCTGCCTGTCCTGTAAGGAAATGGGGCCTAAACCCTCAGTGTGCACCCTTGCTCAAGTTACAGCAATCAGTCCAGAGGCAAGGGGAGGGGCTGGGAGGGAAAAAAGGCAGCACCCAGAGAGGTTGGTAGTCAGGGGAAGGAGATGGGGATTTGCATGTGGGGATCCCTATGCACTGCAGGAGAGAGGTCCCACCTATGTGCAAAAAATGCCCAGCCCTGCATCTGACATAGAGGTTCAATAAATGCTCATGGTTACAAAGGAAGGCAGTGGCTCTGCAGATGTGCAGATGTGTGCTAGGCATGTGGCATCAGGTGTGCACAGCACACAAGCATGAGCACTGTGAGTATGTTGGGGGCAGGCAGCACCCTGTGTGTGTGTGGTTCCGGAGATCCAGTCACCACAGGTTAGAAGTGATTGCAAAGAAATAAAAGCACCAGCAATGGCTCCATGGTGGTACCCTGCCTAGCATGTGCATGGCCCTAGGTTCAATCCACAGCAAAATAAATACATACACACCCAACAGCAATGAATAATCCAAAAAAGAAATTAACAAAACAGTTCCACTTCCAATAGCATCCCTCCTCCAAAAACAAAGCAAAACAAATAAAAAACTGGGGAATACATTTAACCAAGGGGGTGAAAGACTCAGACACTGCAAACAGCACATTAAAGAAGACACACATAAATGGAGAGCTGTTCCATGCTCATGGGTCAAAAGACAACACTGGTAAGATGGCAATACCAGCTCCTTACAGGCCTACAGATTCAATGCAATCCCTGCCAAAATTCTAGTAGCTTTTTTTTTTCTTTCAGAAATGTAGCAGCCAATCCTTAAATGCCCATAGAATTGTAATGGGCCCCCAAAAGCCAAAATAACCTTGAAAGAGAGGAACAACATCAAAGGGTTCACACTTCCTGATTTCAAACTCAGTACAAACCTATAGTACCTAAAACAGCATGGTACTGGTGTAAGGACAGACACATAGACGGATGGCACAGAATTGAGTATTCGGAAATAAACTCTTGTACATATGCCTAAATGATTTTTAACAAGGGTACCAAGAGCATTCCAGGAAGAAAGAATACTCCTCAACAAATGGTGCTGGGAGAGCTCAACAGCCACATGCAAAAGAATGAATTTGGAGCCGGGCATGGTGGCACACACCTGTAATCCCAGCACTTGGGAGGCTGAGGCAAGAGAATCACAGTGAGTTCAAGGCCAGCCTGAACTACATAGTAGATCTTGTCTCAAAAAAACCCCCAAAATAAATAAATACATAAAAATTTAAAATAAAACTACAAAGCTCTTTAAAGAAAGCATAGGGATAATTTCATAATCCTGGATCTGTTAGTGGATTCTTAGATATGACACTGAAAGTATAAGCAGCAAAAAAACAAAACAAAACTGAAATTTGTCAAAGTTTAAAACTTTTTCTTCATCAATAGACATGATCAAGAAAATGAGAAGATGGGCCAGGGATTTAGCTCAGTGATGCCGCCACTTGGGTGCCTGCCTGGGCAAGCACAAAGTCCTGAGTTTGATCCCTAGTACCAAAAAGAAAAGAAAAGAAAGAAAATGAAAAGAGTAATTGCAAATCACACTATCTGATAAAGGTTTAGTGTCTAGAATATTGCCTGTAATCTCAGCTACTCAGGAGGCTGAGTCAGGAAATTCAGAGTTCAGGCCCAGCCTGGGCAACTTACTGAGACTCTGTCTCAAAATAAAAAGGGTTCCACAGTAAGGTTTGAATGGGTTAATCTTGTCTAATGTAAGGAAATGAGTCTATAGACTGTGATCTCCCCAAACTAAAAAGTACAGTACTTGGAATTGTGTTCTCTATGGTTGCTGGGTTGGTAAAGCACTAATATGAAGAAAATAAAGAAATTATACAGTAAAAAAATAAAAATAAAAAGGTTCCCTAAGGAACCTTTTGTATAAAAAAAAAAAGAGGGCAAAGTGTGCTGAGGGTGTTTATCAGTGGTACAGCACTTGCCTAGCATGTGCAGAGTCCTGAGTTTGATCCCCAGCACTGAAGGAAGAAAAAAGAAGGGCAAAGGGCTTGAGTAGACATTTCTCTGAAGAAAATACACACAAATCATCAATAAACACATGAAAAGATGCTCAATGTCATTAATCATCAAGGAAATGCCAGTAAAAACCATAATGAAATACTCCTTCACACTCACATCCACTAGAATGAATATAACAACAACAAAAAAAGGAAAATAACAAGTACTGGTGAGGATGTAGAGAACAATGCAACTCTTGTGGAAAATTTTTGGTTATTCAAAAAGTTAAATTTAGGGCTGGGGATGTAGCATTCATGGTTAGATGCCCAAAAGAACTGACAACAGGTATTCAACCAACATTTGTGCACACATGTTCATAGCAGCACCTTTCACAACAGCCTTAAGCGGAAACAACTCAAATGTCCATCAACTAATGAATGGACAAACTGTGGCCTCCCCATACAATGGCATAATATTCAGTCATAAAAATCAATGAGACACTGGCACATGCTACAATGTGGATGAGCCTCAAAAACATAATGCTCACTGAAAGAAGCCATACTCAAAAGGTACATAGTATATGATTCTGTGTATGAAATCAGTAATCTCCAGAATAGCTCAAGACTGGTGGTTGTCAGGGCTGGGGGAGAGGAGGAGAAGGAATGGCTGTGAGATGGGTAGAGGCTTTCCCCTGGAGTGATGAACATGTTTGGGACTAGATGGAAGTGAAGGTTGTACGACATTATGTATGCACCAAGTGCCACTAAACTGCACACCTTACGAGAGTTAATTTTATGTTCTCTGGATTTCACCTCAATTTAAAAGAAAGGAGTGGCTTCTCCATTTGCTTGGACAGGCAGCACAAAGACCTTGAGTTCTCTCAGGCTTTGAGATGAAAGCCAGTCTGGCTAGAATTCTAAATATGCTTTTCTGTTTTTCCCCAGATCTGTGGCAGGGATGGGGGTGGGGTAGCTAGGGTAGCCCATGGCCACCAAGTCACAAAGCTGGGAATGAAGGTCAGTAGAAGTAAGGAGACTAAAGAAGAAAAGAGATGGGAGGAAGGCAGAGATGGGAGCACTAGGGTAAAGGAGACCCTGAGGAACTGAGACTGAGTGAGAGCTGCCACAGGTGGCTACTTGGAGAGAGAACCACATCCATTTCTAGCACCATCTGCAGCCCTCCTTGGTAACATTTCTACCCATGTCATACTGTCACACCATGGACATAAGTGGTTATCAGCACCTGGTGTTTGTTCACACCCTTGAGCCAGATGACACAAGGCAGGTGCCACCTCCTCACTGCATACTCCTAGAGGTGAATGTGTCCCCCTGCCGTGGGTCAGAGTGCCCCTGCTGGAGTCAGGAGCCTGGCACATCACCAAGCCCTGTGACCCCCCCACCCCACCCCCGCTGCCCCTGGGTTCGGGCTGAGAATGGAGGTGACATAATGACCCACTCTACCTCCCACCTGCAGCAGACACAGGAACCAAACAAGATGATGAATGCACAATAACATCTAAGGTGTTAAACCTGACTGAATGTCAGCTCCTGTAGCATTATTAGTCACCCTCTGTAATCTTAAAATCCAATCGGCAGACTTTGTTTTACCCACACCCTGAATTTTAGGAGTCAGATTCTTCCAGCACACTCCAACACAGAACACTGCATTGTGGGCCCTCCCTGGCTCCCAACAGCAAATCCCCTGATTCTTTTGAAATAGGGACCTGATTAGTAGTGAAGTACTAGGAGATGGCCAAAGACAAAAGGGTGCCTGTGGGTGTCAGGGTTGACACTGAGCATCCCAAGCCTCAGGCAGGATCTCAGGCCATCTGTAGCCACACCTGATGCCCAAGTGGCCCCAAACAAACGTGGCTGCAATCCTGATGCTCACACCAAGCCCAGTTCTAGCTAAATATGTCTAATAAAAACAAACATTCTGATGATTAAAAGAATCACACCAGTTGCTTCCTTCCGGGCACATTTCATTTGGAAAACAAAGTTAGACAAGGAGGTCTGCTTTGGCCTCTAGAAGTTGGCTAGGCATTCTTCCCACCTCCTCCAGAACTTTGAAAGCTCCTTGTCTTAAAATAATTAATCATTATTTCTAAATACATCGCAATGCTGCCCCTCCCCCGGCATTCACCATCTGGGTTTCTGATCATCCAAATTTTAGTGCTGGGACCTGACCTCTGGTCCTGACACCCACATTCTGATGTTCAACAACAAAGCCAGCCACTGAGCATGACCGCAGTCCTGCTCCACATCCCCAGGTGCCCCAAATACAGGAGCTTAGGAGTGGATGGACACAATGAATGCACACACAGGACAACTCAATCCTGATGGACATGGACACAAAGGGGACCCTGGGGAGGAGGGCAGAACCCAAAGGGACACACAAACATACAGGATCAGCGGGAGTTAGGCGGGGTAAGTTTTGCCCAGTGTACCTTCCAAGCGTTCTCCAAATCCGACCATCTCCCCGCCCCAGCCCCATCTCCACCTCCTGCTCTCTCTCGCTTGAATGATAGCAGTCACCCCTTGGCTGGCTCCCCATACTCATCCTTATCCCCCAACTGTCCTCCCAGCAACCATTAGGAACCTGTTAAAACTTCAGTTTGAGACAGACATGGTCCTATGCATCTGTAAACCCAGCTACTTGGGAGGCTGAGGCAGGAGAATCAGAAGTTTAAGAACAGCCAGGGCAACCTAGTGAGATCATACTCAATCAATCAAATGAACAAACAAACAAAAATTTCAGACTTCTCCTGCCCCTCCTCTGCTCAGACCCCAAATGTGGCTCCTGTCCCCAGATGAGCTTAGTCTCAGCCACATCTACAGCTCCCACTGTATGGCACCCCAATTTCTTTGGTCCCACAGCACTTACCTCTCTGTGACAAGACCCACCAGACCGAGATGAAACTCTATCTGCAAGTCTGAACCCTTGCATGAGAAACCCCCTGAGAGGCAAGAGATCTGCCCGGCTATCCCCAGAGCCCTCACTGCCAGCTCCATGTCCCTGGTAGAATCCTGAATACATATTTACTGAGAAATATATGAAACTTTTGTCACCAAAGTCACCTGCACAGGCTTCAAGCTCTTTCAAGTCAATTTTACTGATGTTGCAAAAACAAACAAACAAACAAAAACTCTTCAAATCCAATACAACACTTGAAAGAAGGCCAGAAAGCTACAATTTAAGGATGTTGAGTTCGTTACTAGAATCATTTGTATTTCCCAGAGATCAAAATTCTTCCAATCAAGTCATCAACAAGGTGCAAAGCGAGGCCTTCTAGGCCATAGGTGGGGGTGTGGGGCATGGGGTTGTCCTCCAGCTGGAAGACACAGGCACAAGGAGAGATTGCAGCACTCGACTGAAGGACATCTACACAGGAGCAAGATCCCTAAAACAAGAGGGCAGGCCCCCAACACCTGAGCAGGGCCTCACTTTCCTACCAAAAAGGGCAGGTAAGACACTTTGGATGACAATTGGCCTCTAGCTGCCTCTTACCAGATCCTGCCCGAAAATCTGTCCTTTCTGAGTCAGAGCCCCAATGGCCAGGCAACAGCACAGTTGATGCCAGTGAAGACAGGAAGAGCTGACAAGGTGCCCAGCCCCAGGGGCACCAGCCAAGACCACAACAGGGTTGGAGGAGGAAGCCTGCACGGACCAAGGGAAGAGGTAACTCAGGCACAGTACACACATGCTAGGGGCCAGAAAGGAAGGTCTCCTTCCCTGCCCCCCCCAAGCCACTCCCAACAAGGACTGTAAAGGGACCACCCCCCACCCCACCCCCACACACACATCCCAGCCCATCCCAGTGGGGGAGGTGTCCCTGTAGAACACTGGGAGGTACAATGGTGCTTGGTGCTCTGTGAAATGAACTCACCCTAGAAACAAGCATGGGCCCTAGAAAGTGGCTGCTTCAATCAAGTTCTCTGCTGAGACTGCTTGCCAAGAGCAAAGATGCCATCACTGTGAGTCTAGGTGACTTGGGGACCCTCTCTCCAATTCTCCCCTAAACGGGGCTGCTGGAGAAATGTAAGGTGACTCCTTTAAGACAAACTGAGACTTTTTACTTCAACAGTTACTATGTTTATTTTTACAGTTACTGTGTATGGCAAGTTACACTAATGTTCTATTTCAGGGAATGATACGAAGTTTCCTTTTAAAAGAAATATTCGCTAGACTAAAGAGACAGGAGACTTAAATGCAACATGGTATCCTGGAACAGGAAAAGGACACAGAGAGAGGACCTTGTAAAACCAATCTGAGTAAAGTCATCAAGTCTGTAGTTAAGTCTCTCTGAGGTTTTGATGCTAGCTAGCACTGTGGTTTATCAGATGCTAGCTGTAGAAGTGGAGATGAGGAGCACATGTAGGGAAACTGTACTATTTCTAAAACTCTTCTCTGTAAGTCTAAAGTTCCCTCAAAGTAAAAGTCTTCAAACGTTTAAAAAGTGAGCTAAAACATGAACTACGAAGTAAAGATAGCACTAGTGTTACCAGGTCTGGAAAGAGTCATGGGGGTCACCCAAGAACACTGGGGATTGAGAAACACACAGGGCTGGTCCCTCACATTCATTCTATCAGCGACCTCTGGGCTGCTGAAGGGGAACCAGGGATCTGCCCAGGGCTGTGGAAACAACACAGGGCTGAGCCTTGCCTCACCCACCCGATTCCACTTTCTCTGCATGCAAACCCTGTTCAGAGCCACCCAGGGTCCATACCCAACAGGAGGCTTTTGCTGCTCAGGGTTCACTGGAGCAAGTGACCCTTAAATAAAGGTGTGAGAAAATATCTCCCATGGCTGATCCCAAACAGGTGGAAATGAATCTGTGCTAATCAGCTGCCTGTCTTGGATCAAATCAAAGACTTCAGATAAGCAATAAAGAGATAAGGCCTCCCGAAAATTTCTCTTTCAAGTATCAGGACTGGTCACACCTCTCTGCCTCTGCCTGGGCCAAAGCAGCAAAGATACCAACTTATCAGGCTAACTTTCAGCCCTGCTCCCCAGCCACCTTTCATTCCTGGGTTTTCCCCTGGCCGAGTTCAGCTCAGAACTAGACTTCCCATCCCAGAGGGTCCACTGGGCCACACGACAAAGGTCCTCCCAGGCTCACTCGCCTGTCTGAGATTGGGCACTGAGTCTGGGCAGGACCTGGGGGCTGACAGGTACCCATGGCCTCTGCAGGCCCTGGGTGGGTTGGGGAGGGGGCCCCATCACTTTCAGAGCCATTCAGGGTCAGCTTCCCAGCATCTTTAGATCTGAGGAGCCCTACAAGCACTCACCCCCAGTGGTATGGCCATGAAACCCTCTGAGATGGATTCCAGTTGACAGAGGTGTTTGTAGTGACCCTTTTCTGGGCAGAGCGCAGGGGTCCCACCTAGTGTCCTCTGCTCTCTTCTCCACAACCCCCAGCATGCCAGCAGGGCAGCCCAGGAGCCTGAAGAGAAGTCAGGAGTCCACACACCCCAACACCCTTCTGACAACCACCCCTGTTACAAGCAGGAAGGTGTGACAGATGCCCAGGGCTGACAGATGTTAACAGGCCCCATCCCACCCTGGCCACCCAACTCCCCACCTGTAAACCAGGCAGACAGGACAAGAGCCCACCGCTCACTTTTAAGGGCCACTGGCCAATTCTAAAGACCCAAGGTGAGAGCCTACGGCAGGGTCACCTCGCAGGGTCTCCTTGGTGGAAGGAGGATCAGGGACCACCCACCACCACACCCCCTCCCCTCCCTCCAGCCTGCTCCCACAGCTAAAGACTGGAGCCCCAGTGGGTGGGCAGCCTCGGCCAGCCCCCTGGTCAGACCTCCCAAGGCCCAAACACATCCCACAGGCAAAGTCAGAAGTGAGAACCTGTTGGAGCAGTTTAGGCCAGAGGATCACCTCTTCCTCCTCCTCCTTTCACTCCTGGGTGGGAAGAGACCTCAGCTCTTGAAAACTAGGCACACAGCCAGGTCATGGCTACGGGCAAGGGCCAAGAGGCGGGTTTCAGTACCTCCGGGCTTTCCTCCTACCCCCTCCCCATCTTCCTTAGAGAGAGCATAAGGTCAGGTCAAAACTGGGGTGTCCCTGCCTGGAACACAGAGGGAAATGGGGAACCGTGAAGGCCAGCGAGGAGGCGGCAGAGCCACAACCCCCACCGCCGGCACAGATACCGTTCTGTCACTGCACTCGCGCCCAGGCCCACCGGCAGGCCAGGGCCAGCTCCGAGCAGGGGCCGGGAGGGATCCCGCCCGCCACAGCCGTCCGGGGCGAGCTCCGGCCGGGCCGCCCAGCCCGCCAGCGCGGGAGCCACCGCTCGCGCCTCTCCGGGGACTGCGCCGGGCTGCGCGCCCGCCTCTCTCGGCCCAGCCGCCGAGCCCGCCCGCGTGGGGAAAGTTCCTCAACTTCGCCGGGGGCGGCGGCGGGGGCGCGGGGCCTGGGCCTCCCTCCCGG
>NW_004624868.1:3004355-3036530 GCF_000247695.1 Heterocephalus glaber
CATTGTATACCTAAAATGTACCAATAAAATAATATTTATAAAAAAAAAAAGCAGAAAGTGACTGAATGATGGCGACCTGGTAAAGCTTCTCCTGTCTCAGTTCCTCCTGTGGCCCCTTCCCTTAAATTCTCTGTAGTTACTGTCCTGCAGATGAGAAAGGATCCTGCTTCAAGAGCGTAGCTAATCCTTTCTACAACATCTAATCATATAAATTAACAAGTACTCCCCAGTGAGTCTCCTCTGCAACTCAAAACTGTCCTCCTGCACTCTCTGAAATGAACAGGGTCTCCCACGTCAGCCTGGTACATGCAGCAGCACATATACCACATCTCAACCACGGAAACAAAGTCACCGCGAACCAACCTCAACAAGAAACAGGATCTGCACATGGGTTTGTGAAAGGCCTCTCTTCTGCATGGTCTCCCTATTCTTCTTAATGGGTTTAAAAATAATTCTCTGGAAAAAATGAACTTTAAGCCTGACATAACACATTTTCAAAAGACAGGCTCTCTTTGAGGACAGGGAAGACAGTAAGATACTCAGTTGCTTTTATCACAGACCAGGGTCTTCCACTTTGGCATGTGAGATTGTGGCCCTGGCAATCCTCTGCCATGGGCCCATCCTGGGTGCTGCAGAGTATTCAGCAATGCCTCTGGCCTCTATCCATCAGAAGCCAGTAGCACTGGCACCAAACTGTGACAACAATCGGCAATATGTGCAATGTCCTTTGTGGCTAGTCGGCAAGGTCCAGAACCACCAGCATATATGGAATAAGAGCTGAAGGACATCAGATGGCTTCTCCTTCAAGGACCACCCAGCTCCTTGCCCAGTGCCCTTTCCAACGTGAGATGGTGGTGCCCTCTAGCATCTTCAAGTCCTCCTTTTTAGAGTAAGGAGCTATTTGCCTTGTTAAGGACAGAGTCCACTTGCTCTATGCAGGAGAGGGAGTGTGTTTGTAACCTTCACCAGCAAGCAAGGGTTCTCTAGTCTCACTACAGATCCCAACCATAGTGTTCAGAAATACACTGGATCTCAAGTCAATGCTATGGTTATTTTTGTGGAGCCTTGAGAAAATTTGCTTTATTTTTGCAGTTCTGAAGATTGAACCCAGGGCCTTGTGCATGCTAGGCAAGCATTCTACCACTAAGCCACATCTCTAGCTTAAGCTAAAAATTAATGTAAAAATACAGTAAGACCATGAAGGAAAGAAAACAAATACTGAGGATTTTAACCTCCCTCACACCCTTTTAAATCCCGGTGGTCTCCCTCTCAGACAGTTCACCTTCGGCAATAAACCAATACCCACTGTAGGGTCATGGTAGCTACTTCCTGGGTGCCTGCTGCAGGAACCTGGGAGACAGGTGTGGTGACTCCCCAGATGACAAGGCAGGGGTGTTCACAGAAGATGCAGGACACTGAGAAGAATGGCAGGCCTTCTTGTGTACAGAAAAAGACAGCAAAGCACCACTCTACACCAGCTTCTGTGAGCCTCCACCACCATGAGGCAGCTCCCTCTGTCACCACTGACAACCCCACCAGTGAGCCATGTGGCTTCCTTCGCCTGTCAGAACCTCTTCTGAAAAATGACCCAGCAGGACAGGACTCTGCACTGAGACAAGTATTGGCAGCAGATTAAAAATAGAATGAATGGACAGGAACAGCAAAGGCAAGGAAAGAGAAGGCCCAGAAACCTGCAGGAAGCAACCATTGTACTTTTTTTTTTTTGTACTGGGGATTGAACTCAGGACCTTGCGCTTACAAAGCAGGCAGTGGAACCACTGAGCTAAATCCCCAGCCCAACCACTGTACTTTTAACGTAAGAGGAAAAGAGCAGGGTAGCATGGCTGCTCACATCTTCTTTCTCAAGGTGTGCAAAAATTAACCTTACCTAAGAGTGTGCAAGAGAAAGTACCACAATGGAATCACACAGCACCATCAGAAATGAGAGAGAATGGATGGAACCACATCCCCATAAACACTTGAGAAAGACCTACCCATGAAAAAGAGACCGAGTGCCTCCTCTGAGTTCAAAATAGGCAAAGAAAATGATAGACTACACAAAAAAAGAACATCATCCTACTCAAAAAACTGGGAAATGAAGTTGTAAAAACCTTCAAGAAGTCAAAAGACAAAATAGGATTCCAGAAATGAAGTCTAAATTAGAAGAAACACCATAAAACCTGAAGGAGAAAAAGAAAAAAAAATTTGTATCAGAAGGAAATGAAGATAGGGAAATGCAAATTAAAATCAAAACCACAATAAAATACCACTTCAGACTCACTGACGGCAATAATGAAAAAGACAGAAAACATGTTAAGTATCTGGCAAGGATGTGGAGTTATCAGAGCCCTCAATCAGTGCCAGCAGGAATGTAAAGTGTTGCACCCACAACACCCTGGCAGCTTCTCAAAGTGTCACACAGAGTGACCATACAACCAGACAACTCTACTCCTTGCTACATGTCTGAGGGAACTGAAAACACATGTCCACAAGAAAAACATCTAGCTGGATAATCAGGGCTACATTATTCAACACAGCCGAAGAGTGGAAACAACTCCAAAGCCCATCAACAGAGAAGCAAATATATGTGCAATGGAACATGACTCCACAATAAAAAGGAATGAAATTCTGATACCTGGTGCAACGTATACATGTGTATGAAATGTACAGAACAGTCAAATCTAGAGACACAAAATAGTTGGGATGGGGAAGAGGTGATGAGAGGATTAGGGTGCAACTAGTAATGGGTAGAGAGGCTCTCGTTTTTTTGGGGGGAGGGTACCAGAAATCAAACTCAGGACCTTGCGCTTACCAGGCAGACACGGCACCACTGAGCTACATTCCTGGCCCAAGGCTTTTTGTGGTGGGAATGTTCTGAAATTAGCAGTGAGAACTGCTTAACCTTCAGAACAGACTAAAGGCCACAGAATTACAAGCAACTTGATGGGAAAATGATACTACCCAAACTGTAAGCTATCAAGATGTCCTTCAGTAGATGAATGGAACTAACTCTGGCATATCCAATTTATTATTCAGCTAAGAGGAAATGAGTTTTTAATCTATCCACAGAAGATATGGAGGAACTTGAAATATATATTGCTAAACAAAAGAAGACAGTCTGTAAAGACAAAAGACAACATACTGTGTGATTCCCTCTACCTGACATTCTGGAAAAGTCAAACCTGTAGAGACAGTAAAAAGATGAGTGGTTGCCAGGGATTTTAGGAGAGAAAGACAAACAAACAGGGAGAGCACAGGGGACTTTTAGGCCAGTGAAAAGACTCTGTATGATATCATCACGGCAGATATGTCTCATTATGCACATGCCCAACCCTGTGGAACACACATCACCAAGAATGAGGCCCCATGTAAGCTCAGGGCTGTGGGTGACATACAACACTCTGATAGGGATGGAGGGGATGGTGCGGGAGGCAGGGGTATTTGGGAAATCTCTACTTTTCTTTTGCTGTGAACCTAAAACTGCTCTAAAATTTTTTTTTTTGGTACCGGAGTTCGAACTCGGGACCTTGTGCTTTCGAGGCAGGCGCCAGAACCACTGAGCTAAATCCCTGGCCCATTGCTCTAAAAATTAATCTTTACAAAAGCAAACTGTTGAATTGTACACTTTAAACAACTGAATTGTACATCTGTGAGTTTTATATATATATATATATATATGTAAAAAATGAAGGATAAAAAGAGATCAAGAATCTACCAAATATTGAAGTAGTGGCACAGACAAACCAGCAGAAGGATGAAAGCAAAAGCAAGGAAAGTGAACAAGCCCAAACAGTGCTACCTCAAGAAAATTCTGAAACAGAGAAGGATTTGAAATTGCACATGGAAGAGTGCCTATTGTACCATGCACTGCAATCCAGAACAAACAACCCTGCAGTGCATTTGAAGAAAGGTGCTCAACTTTCACAGAAAGCCCAAACTCACCTAGGTACTTAGGTCAGATTCACCAGGGACTTCAAAGGGAAGCTTTATGCACAAAGAAAACCAAGTAAGGAAACTGAGGAGACACGGTACACAGAATTCTGTTTGCTTCCAGGAGCCCTTCCTGCAGAAGCCACTGAGGAAAGGGTTTCAGAGACCAGGACAGACATACAGACTGGGTCCTGCGGGTACACAGGACACAAAGCTATTTGTAAAACTGCGACAAATGAGGCAAAAGTATAGTAGGTCCTGGTCACTTGCCCAGACAACACAGGTAAGAGCAGTACAGCTATTTCCTAAAAATGAAGGAGAGTTGGGGAGAATATAAGGGCATATACAAACATTTTCTTTTTTTTTTCTTCTCAGTTCTTTGGAAGAGATGGTATCTTACTATGTTGAACTGGGTTTAAGAGAGCCTCCTCCTTCAGCTTCCTAGTAGCTGAGACCATAGGTGTGCCAGCGCACCTAGCTTACATACATTTTCTTTTAGCTGTTCAGTGAATGATGATGGTGACGACAGTATGAACAGGTATTCTGAGCCTGTGTGTGCGTGCAATATGGGATAAAGTGAAGACTCATATGGGATATTCTAATTTAGTCAACCCTAGGTTTCCTAAGAACCAAGATTCTCAAGATGGAAGAAAGGACACTGAGATGTTATAGTAGAGGTGGAATAAAATTCCTAAGTCCTAAATCAGAATGGGAAAATTCAATATAGATTCATGAAGTATTTCATTAAGGGCAGGGAGCACATACACATTTATGGGGTGCGGGTGCAGGTGTGCATGTACTTTCCGTCCCTACTGCTGTCCAGAAGAAAAGCCTCCAAACAAGGACTTGGTCCAAAAGGAAGGACGACATGTGGACCTTTCTTGGAGAGGAGGCAAAATAAGAGACCAGCAGTCTTCAGTTTGAACTAGAAACAACAGCAAGAATTCATGAGGAACTTCTCTTTAAAAAAGCAAAATGAAATAAAAAACCCTGCATGTTGTGTAGGTGTTTATTGGTGAACAAACAAAACAGGAAAACATCAGGAACTGTGACCAATCCTACGAAAGTGAAAATCCTTTAGTGCCAAGGCTCTGGTCTTGAAATGCCATTTCTCTCTAAGAAACCAATAAACTCACAGATGTGGATATTCTGGGTCCATCTGGGCACTGTGGTGTCCTGGGAAGCCTGGGTTCTCATATCTCACCAGAAAAGAAGCTGCCAAAGACCACAGGGGGCACAGCAAAGGACAATGCCACCCTGAAGAGGATCTCAAATGACAGGGAATGACTAGGGCATGAGGGGATTCACATCTGGCAAGCACCTATGTGCCAGATACCAGGTGAGAGGCTTGATTGCCAGAAAACATGGTCACATTCCTCAGTCTCAACACAGACACTTGAAACCTGGCTCAGAAAGGAGACACAGGCAGGGAGTGACAGAGAACATGGTAGGGTCATTACCTGGATCATTCCCTGGCTCTTGTAACCTCTGCCATAGTACCTTCCACCTCTTCCAAACGTTCGAATCACAGGGGTGGAAATAACTCCCCTTGGACGCCTAAGTGAGTAAAAAAGCACAAGAGCAAACAGACTTCAATCTGTCACAGACCACATTAAAAAAATAATCCCCAAGCAGATTTAAAGGCATCTAATCTTATGCCCTGAGGCATTACATTTGGTCATGCCAAAGCCTTATTCCAAAGAATCAATCTTACTTGCTTGGTTCATACCCAAGGCATTTGATTTGAAAATTTTTTTTTAAAAGACAAAAGATTAATTGAATAATGTGTGGTTAATTATTTAATAACAGCTAATTAAATAATTATGTAATGCTGTATAATGGGATCCTGTGTAACCATGAAGAACAATGTCAAAGCTGGAAGGAGTGGTGAACATCTGCAATCCCAGCTACTCAGGACACTGAGGCAAGAGGACCCCAAGTTTGAGGTTGGCTGAGGCAACTTAGTGAGATCCTGTCTCAAAGTAAAAATCAGAAAGGCTGGGGATGTAGCTCAGAGCTGCTTGGGTTTAATCCCCAAGTACTTAAAATTAATACTAAAGAGGAACGTATCTAATAAAATAAAAACATTCCTGTTAAGCTCAAACGAACAACAAGCAAGTTGGAGGCACTTACCCTCTTGCTGGCCCTCCCACAGAGACCACCTGCAGCGGGAAGGGCCCTCGGCCCCCACGGCCCCGCCTGCTTCCAGCCCAGTGGCCAACCACAGTGCCAGCAATTTCTAGTTTCCCTCCCTGAGAAGGTATAGGTTGGACTCCTGCACAGAAAAAAAAAAAAAAAATGAAGACAAAATCTTTACAATCACAGCATTAAAACCAATACAGAGAAACAAGCAAGCAACTTCTTTGCAGTGTGGGTTTCTGTTTAGTAAGAAGCCCTTTATTCCTATTTTTTAAAATTTTGTGGAGTTTCTGTGCACAGTGCTTGATTTTAAATTCCTGTCCGGGAACCTGCACCAACTGACTTAGGCTCTAACCTCAAAGCCACAAAGTGTTTTAGAGACAGATTCAAGAATCACCACTGATGCACCTGGTACACCTTCAACAATACAGATGAAACTGTACACTAAGGGTGTTTTTCTCTGTAGGTAAGTATTTCCGAATTTATTTCCTTGGCCAAACATTATAGAAAATAATATATTGAGTCTACAGCTCTTGTTGTATTGTTATATTTGAATTTCCTTCAGCAGAATCTTAGAATTCATCGTATTCACCAACTTCTCTGTTATGGTTAGCTTGCATATTTTAGTTTTCCTAACTAAGAAAAGCCTCAAATTACTAACCAAAAGCAAAACTTCTGATAAAACAAAACAAGGCCCTGAGCATCTTGTCTGCTGCTGCTGGCATGGATGATCATAAACTCTCCACCATTGTGGTGTCAGGGCCTGCAACCATCCCAGGGGCTGCATGAACCCTGGCCAGCAATCTACAACAGCCCTTAGGTGTTCTAGCAGCCATATGATAAAAGTACAGAGAAACAGGTGAAATAAGCTCAACAACGTATTTTACCCAATACATTCCAAATAATACTATTTGAACATGTAATCAAGATAAAATTAATGAGCTGCTTTACATCTGTTTTCTGTGTTTCAACTCTGGCATGCATTTTTATTTCCTGGTCACTACTGCAGTGCGTGATGGTGTGTGGCTACCAGACAGGAAAGCACAGGTCTGAGCTTCTGACACATGGGCAGGAAAGCCAGCTCCTGGTGCTCTCCTTACCCTGCACCATCCGGAGTGGCAATTCTCTTCTGTCTCTTCTCAACCACAGGCCAGCGTCAGTGTCCAGGCTCCCAAGGAACATTAAGCAGCAGAAGATACAGGGCTGTAAGCTGCGGAAGGTGCAGCTGTGGAGTACAAAGCCCTGCTGGAGGCTGGGTGACAGGGGGAAGGAAGGTTCCCCAGTGGCTCCAGATGGGCTGACCCAAAGTCACACCTGCTGTCTTCCTTCTGTACCTCAATCCCCCTGCTGGCCTCCCTAAGTGCCCAGGTAACTGAGCTGGAAACACTGGAGAGAAGGGATTTCTTGTCTAAGCATTACTCCAAACTCTCTTCAAAGAGAGTCCAGCAATGTGATTTGCTGGCCAAATTTAAACCTGCAGTTCCCAAATGTGGGATGAGAACAGAGCTGCAAGTCACAGGATTCAAATGACAATAGCATCACAAGACACTACTTCCAAAGCTACTGTCAAGACTTTTTTCTCCCTAGCAAGACTAACACAAGTGAAAATGAAAAGAGAAACAATGGAAATTTAAGGCTTTATTTTCTTTTTTACAAATTTTTAAAATTTGAGACAGTGTCTCATTACATAGTTCAGACTGGCCTTGAACTCCTAGCGATCCTCCTGCCTCAGCCTTCAGAGTGTTGGGATTATAGGTGTGCACCACCAAAACAAACTACAACAAACTTTTTATGTCAGGAGTTCTGTACCCATTAGCACCTTCTACACAAAGCTGAGCACCTTTACTAAAAGAGAGCTGCTTGGGAGAGGTGACACTGAGCAAGTCAGCAGCTCAGCCAAGGAGCACAAGGTGTGGTCGGGTCATCTAGGTGCACAGAGGACTCTGCTTTAGGTGGACACTCAGTGCTCTATCTGAAGGGAGAGACAGCCACCACAGAGTCTTTGAGACAGCCAAAGGCAGAGCTGCGGAGTCAGGGGCCCACAAGGAAGACGCTGTGCTAGAGGCAACTTGGAAGGACAGTTGATGAAAGAAGACATCAGGTGCTGGAGCGGAGGAAGTGCTGCAGGCAGAAGCTCTGGGAGGGGTGTGGGTATAATTACCGCCCTGGGACTTGCTAGTCCTGCTGCTGTCACTGCCTGAGAAGGCTCCGCAGTGTCCCGATGCTGCTGCCACCCGGAAGGCACGGTAAGGGCCTGTTGCTACCGTTTCCCCATAGGGGCCTCCAAAGCCACAGACTCCTGTGGGACCCAGGGCAGAGAGAGACAGGGGAGAAGCATGAGGGATGGGGTTTTGGGGGCCCTGCTAGGCATGGGACCAGGCAGAGCGACCCCATCTCCATCAGCTGATGGGGAGGGGTCTCCTGGCCCTTCTTGCCACCTCACTGTCCTGCACCCATTGTCCCCAGGGGCCAGCACGATAGGCCACCCTCCCTGCAGCAGGATATTGAGCAGGGAACTGGCTTAGGGCTCAAGTGAGCCCTGGGAGATGTGTACTAGAAGACAGTTCTCTCTGGTCTGGCTTGATTTATTTTCCCACATGAGAAAAAAAAAATCTTAAAAAGGAGCAGAGTTGTCAGCTGTATTGACAGATTTTACAATGTGGCCTCTGCATCGGTGTTGGTGGCTCCCTTTCTCCTCTCATCAATCTCCTCCAAGATCTAGCTAACTCCCTGCTAATGTGAAGAACCACTGTGACATTCCACAGACCCACAACTACATGGTCTCAGCACAGCAAGCTATGGCTCCTGGTTCTGCTAGGAGGACTGCACACACTGCTCCCACCTCAACGAGGCCTGTCACACGACTCACCTGCAAAGCCTCTGCCCCTACCCTGAGAGGGTGGGACGGGCCCGAAGTGCCGAGGGTACACAGAAGCGGGGTAGAAAGGCAGAGCAGGAGGTGGTGGGAAGGGGAGAGGGTGGTTCTGCCTGGAGAAGTTGAGCCCCTCCAGGACACTCTGCCGCATCTTCTCTACCTTGGCAGCCTGCTCAGCCTAAAAAGAAGACGGCAGGTGAAACAGTCATTCAGTGTGAATGAACACTGTTAAGATATCAGTCACTGTAGAAGTTCTATATCTGCATACTCTCTTACTTGCTGGAACTCATTGTAACCTCCAAAACAATACTCAGGGCACTTTCCTGGCCATTTGTAGACCTGGGCAGAGCACGGGAGGGGATAACACACAAACTAGACAACGTCAGCCTGCCTGTTTCAGTTCACCCTGCAAACAGATATCCCTGTTGTTGGTGATTTTGCTGTTCACATTGAAATGCTGCCCTGCGTCTGTAAGCACACCCAACGCAAGGATTTGCCTTGTGGAGAAGATTCCTTCGGCAGGAGTTCTGTGCTTTTGGCAAGTAAACTCAATGCTCACAAATGAGCAAGATACATTAAATGAGGGATCTGTGAGTAGAAATCCACACAGAACAACGTTCTGTGCTGACTACAGGAAAATGTGGGAGCAGAACCGGAAGGCACCTAACCCTTTACTGAGAGGAATGGTTCATCCTAACCCAATGTTTAAGGATAATTTTAGAACAGTGAGAATCAATGGTTTGTCAGGAGTGTGGCTCACCGGGGCCCTTAGACTACATTCAGTTATGCCAGGCTGGGCCCTCTCACAAATTTCAAGATGAGCACTAGACAGAGTTAAGCCCATGAGCTCTATTTCAGTATAGTCAGAGGTGGGCCAGCCCACCGCTCTACATACCTGACCATCACAGAGGTCGATGAGTGGGGTCTTTTCCCGACTAGCTTTGAGGAGTTTGGACTGGAAGAGCTTCCCATCAAAATACATCCAAGGACAACAGTGTTCCCAGGGGATGGGCTGTCCACACGCATCATTGGCAAACAATGCCATGTCTACTCCGCTCATGAAGAGAGCTGAGAGCTGAATTCCTCGGGGGTCAAGGTTCTCGATCTTTAAATTGAAAAGAGTAATTTCTATGGAATACGAGTACTACAGTATTTAATTCTACCACTGTCCCCCTAAAATCTCCAAGTTAACATTCCTCAATAAAAGAGCACCACTAACTCTTACTATCACCTCAGCTTGACCTAGCACTGGCCTTATCTAAACAAAAATACTTTTTATGCTATTCAACACATTTAAATTTAAGAGCATGTTTTATGAACGTACTGAAATATCTTTGTTTGGCATCTGTAAATCACTGTACTATATATACTTAAGGCGGGATGTAATATCACTGGTCCCAATAATGTGTAGTCTCCTTAGCACCTCAGCGCCTGCAATCCCTTCATGAAACACCACTCAACACTTCAGAGTGGAAAATGGGGAAAACTCTAAAGAGTTTTGATTTTTCAGGTAATTTATTTAAAAATTACTTGGTATAATTTCATTCTGAAATAAATCTGTACTTTATTGTGTTAATAGTTCAGACAGTACCTTATTAATGAAATTGTCAGAATGTTTTAGGAGACACAAATAGCTTATAAATGAAAAAACACAACTACAGAAACACTGTACTTAACAGTGCACACTACTAGGACCGGCACAACTCTACCTTCTCAGTGCTCGGCGCTGCTGCCCCCTCTATCCAGAGCCCTCTCCTTTCTCATGTGATGGGCAGGGCAAGACACAAGTACAGTCAACTCCTGATCAACTGTGTGTGAGGACCTAGTTTGTGGATTATCCAGGATGAAGTTTTAATTCTGCTGTGCTTTCTGTCTTCCCACCTCAGTGGTTTCTCAAGAATCCAAACTTTATGGGACATCAATCTAAGTAATCCCTACATGTGGCCGGTAAAATGGCTTTGCAGAGAAAAGATCATCCCAGTGCCAAATGCTAATGAATTTATGACTAGCTGCTATTTTGTGCAGTTTGTGTCAACGTTTCCCAATATCAGCTAACATTGTTTTCCAATCTTATCAAACACTTAAGTCAAGGCAATTAAACTTCTAGCACCCAGACGAGTTTGTTCAAAAATTTAGAAAAGTTGTTTATCTATACCTCCTGCTACTATCGTGCACCACTGGCTCCTTTCCCTGTGCAGTTGCTAGGAAGCAGATGGGGCTGGACTGATGGAATCAGATAGTTTTACATTTATGTACACCGTGAAGAAAGAGAGGGCCCAACTGAACAAAATGAAGACAATGTACTTGGTTTATTTAGACCTCAGCAGTCCTGTCTCTGAGCTGCAGATAGGAAGGAGAATCCTCAAGGCAGAAAGAGGGAGCTGGTCCTGTTGGAGAGTGGCCACGCAGAAGGGGTGCCCGTGAGTAAACACAGCCACCCTAGGACACTGGTCCCCTCACTTTTCAGAATGGTAACCGTGAATCCCTTCTCACCAGGTGAGACCCCACAGCTTCCAGCCCAGGACCTCTGTGGCCCTCTCTGCCCTATGCCAGAGAACGGAGAATGTGGTCAAGGATTAGGGAGAGAAATGACAGAGGTGTTGATGTTCTAGAGACGCCTGCCTCATCTGAACATCTGCACAGAACACTTGCCACCCATCTGTAGATGCACATGCAACAGGATTCAGGCAGCTCTTGGCTACTAGCTGCTACTGGTCATGTCCAGCAGTACAACCCTCTACTGACTGCTGTCCTGGCAAACTGCCATCTGCAGCTGAATTTAGGAAACACCCTGGTTAGAGCTAGTGCTCCCCTGCCAGTCTGCTGACCAGAGGAATGGAGTAAAGCTACACTGTACAGAAATACATATTGATTAGACCAGCCTGAACACTGGTAGACAGACAACAGCATGTTTCATAGATTTAAAAAATGATGTTTACAGTTTCAAGATAATTAGTTTCAGTAACGAGACCTACTACTAATTTAACAGAAAAAAATATTAAAAACTACATAGACAACGTGAATAAAATTTCTTCTGCATGTAGATTTGGCTTCCTTTGAAAAATTTTCTTTTCAGTACTGGAGATTCAACTCAGGACCTTGCACTTGCCGAGCAGGCAGGGGTGCCACTGAGCTATATCCCCGGCCCTTGAAAATTTTTTAAAACTTACGGTGTATGTTGTTATTCTTTCCTCCATGTTAATTATACCAATAATAGTATGTTAACATTTACGGGAACTTAATATGTAGCAGACAGTGCCTTCTTTTTACATGTATTTTTACATGTTTCATCTTACTTCCACGTCTTAACACTTGAAAGACACAGGTATTTCTACCAGTACTCCACTGTACAGACTGTCACAGATTTAAAGGTCAGAGAGGTGGTGGCTGGTAGAACCCTTGACTGCAGAAATGGCTGCAATATTCATACTCTAACTTCACTGTCTTATACTTGCTAAGATAAAGTATCCAACACTAAGCTCAACCAAAGAAACGCATAAAAAAAATTGTGACTTTATAGGAAATACAAATATGGAATTTAATCTCTGCCTGGTTAGCTCAAGAACTAAATTCTAGTGAAGTGACTTTGTCTGACTTTTAGTGGGCAATAAATTCTTAACTTTAATTTCTCGTATTTACCTACATGTAAAATAATTTACAGGTATCACAGATGTGTTACACGCCCTTTATGTCTTTAAAGCTCTTCAGTTTCATCTTTTATAACCTGCACTTAGCATGTGAAACTGTTAAAAAGAATTTAAGGCAATTATAGGGATGTCAAGAACAAAGAGAAGAGACTGGACAAATATTACAACTGTATAAAGTTCCTTCTCCTTGTCCTTCACCCACCCTCCTCAAAACCCAGGTTCGGTCTAATTTTACCTTAATAATTACATTCATGCTGGTAACCTAGGAAAAGAGCTTAAAAAATATAACAGGAAAAAAATGAGGGTCATCAATCACTGTCACAGGTATTCAAGGAACCACACAGAACACACTCAATTATTCATGGACATGGTGGACAGAGAAAGCATGGATGAGATGAAATTCTTAAAAATTCATTTAAGCTAATGATTGCAATGTCTTTTCCCAGCAAACTTCTCATCAGAAAAACTAACAAGAGTCCAAAAGGTCAGAAGTAGGTCCTTTCTTCCTCTCCTACTCCTCTGATGGCCAAGTATGCAGTGCATGCTGACAGGGAGAACAGAGGGAGCCTGGGCAATCCACAGACTGAGTAATGGCCTGACACAGCAGCTGCGGCAGCCTAGAGGTGACTGTACCTTACACAGCCAAGTGCCATCTTACACCAGGCACTGCCATTACTTCTGATATGTCAAAACACTTTAATGATTAAAAGCAATTTTAAAGTGTAATTTTCTATCATTGAGTTTTGGAACCCTCAGCTCTGTATAGGAATTTTGTTATCACTGACTAATATTTATTCCTATTAATTCTCAATGTGAGAGCTGAGAGGATCTTTAATCTTAAAAAAACAAAATGGCTTCCGTGCTGGGCTCTTTCGCAATTTGCACTAACCCTGACGATGGAGCTCTCGGGGTGTGGGCTGTGCTTGTGAAAGGGGACCATCAATCTCCATCCACACAAGAAGACCCAGGGCAGCGATGAGTGAGACAGAAGGCAACTGTACGTGGACTAATGTGTCTTTCTGATACATCTCTAGAAATGTCTCACCTTAGATGAAGAATCAGGAGAAAACCATGAAAGCACTAAGACCTCAAAAGAACCAAAATGAAAGCTTTGCGTGACGGGTTTTCAAAAGTTATATCCTGTGTGTGGATCCGAAAATGAAAAGGATATGGGAGATAAGATGGACTTTGGTTAAAGGAACTTGATGGTGAACAGGCTCGGTGGGCATACCTGGTCCCTGGCGGTCTGATTTTCAGAACTGGGATGTCAGTACTGAAGGAATAATCTATACAAGAGAAACAGGAGTAGAGGTAGAGGGTGGCACCACACGCTAGGAAAGTGTTTCCACCCCCTGAAGCACAGCCTGCAGCGAGGACGGCGGGGACGGGCACCGGGAAGGACGCGGGAGGACCTGACCGGGCCCGCCACGCCGCCTGACACCAGAAACAAAAGTGTTAAAGACAATAACAATTTCTGTCTAACAAACAGAAAAGCTTGATCCACAAAGTAAAGAACACAGTTTGAGGGAATTCTCCTATTCACCTACTTTTTGGTTTGTAGTTAGCTTGCTTCATAGTCCTCAGAAGCCTCAGGTGAGCATCATTCAACAATAAATTAAGAAATTTAACATAGTAATTTAGGGAAAACAGACATTTATTAAGTACCACCTGTTGAATACTGAAAATCTATAAAGCAAGTCTAAAATTGCTCTGCATGGAAAGATGTGTTCATAAAGAACAGCAAAAAGAGCCAAAAGCGAAGGTAATTTTGTCAAAAGAGATTAAATGATTACAAATCAACTATAAAAAAATAAATAACTGATGGTAAAGAAAAAATAAAACCCTATATTTTACAAAGAAAAAGCAGACCTACAAAATTAGCTAACTTTGAAAAGTCCTGAACTTTCTAACAATTAATATAGAAATTAGAAAGCAATTACAATCAGGTGAGCACGCAACTAATAAAAGTGTACTGAAAAACACAGGCACACTAAAAAATCAGGTGACAACTTAGAGAAAATAAATATTGTCAAAACAACTAAATAACAAAAGGAATTACTAGAAGGCAAAATTAAAAGGAATATGATGTTAAATGCTGACTAAAATGGGCATTGGGATGCTAGTGCAACATCGGTCTTCAAGTGTCTTTTCAAAAGGTATTTTACAATATTAGAAGGGCAAAGATTTTCTTTTCTTTTTGAGAAAACTAAAGTTGTAACTAGGAACAATGGAATGAAATAAGAAAAAGAATCCTGGCTAGATGTTAGAAAATTCTTAAGATCAAGCCCTCTCAGGGTTTGGAGCCCCCTTCTAAAATAAAAAAAGAGAAGTTTATTTCCTGATGTGAAAAACAAGAATAAATATCCATTGGTAAACAAGGGAGAATCTTTCTCTGACAAAAGTAGAATAGATCATTTCCAAACTGGGGATGGTAAATCCATACTAGACTGGAATGTCCCTTTTGCCCTGAAGGCTCTCAATTCACACCAGATTAGCATCATTAGTTTAGTACACTGAGCAATTCTACCTGGTGAGTTAGCTGTGTTACATACACAAAACCCAAAACAAGACTCCCAAGACAATGAAATAAGGCTGATACATTACCTTGAGCTCCTGTAGCTGATCGGGCTCGTAGAGTTTGGGAGACAGCGCCTGAGCCAGGAAGGCATCTAGCTCCTGACGCCGCAGAATGCGAGCTCCTGGCCACTGCACCATATACCTGATGAGGGACAGAAAAGCGTTGGGTGTGATGACTGAGTGGTTGTCCATTATGGGCACAAAGCTAGCAGAAAGCTCTACGTAAATATGGGATGATACAATCTAAGGAGGGTCCTAAGGCTTTTTTATGCAGCTTTTCTATTTTCACATGATGATGTCAATTACAAATAAAAATACAATCATCTAGATTGATCAGAATGGTTTTGTTGTTTTGTTTTATTTTTTGAGACAGTATCATGCTACGCAGTTCAAACTGGCCTTGACCTGACTATGCGCAGCCTAGGCTGGCCTGGAACGCATGTCACCCTGCCACACCCTCCTGAAGGCTGGGATTAAAGGCGTGTACCACCATGTTCATCGCCAGAATGCTTTACACTAGGGTAATTAAAAATAGCACAGTAAATTGTGCGTATGGAAAACTAGCTGGACAGTGAGGTACATCTATCTATCCATCTAGCTATCTATTTTGTACTAAAAACAGGGCCTTCACATTGAGCTACATTCTGGTCTTTAAAAAAAAAAAAATTGGGGGAGGGCTGGGGATGTAGCTCAGCGACGCAGTGCCTTGCAGGCACAAGGTCCTGAGTTCAATTCCCGATACTCGGGGGAAAAAAAAACTTGGATAGGGTCCTGGTAAATTTCCCAGGCTAGGCTCAAATTTGGTGATCCTCCTGACTCAGCTTCCTAGGATGTTGAGAGTATAGGCATGTGCCACTGCATCCAGCTGGACAGTGATTTTTTTTACACAATTTCAATCCTGTGAAACATTTAAATCTTGAATGTACATCGTAAGTACTGATTCACATGATTGATTCATTCTAATCAGGAGGCAACACCCAGGCCACAACAAGATCAATCTCATGATGAAGACTGACTCAAGAAGGAAGAGCTCCTTCCTCAGCAGCAGGTGGACAGAGGTGATGCTAGAAAGGTCTACAGGGGAGACTGGAGGAAAGTAATGCACATGATGATCAGTAGAGCTACCTTCTTCAAATGGGGTGTACCCTGAGAGGGCAGCTGAAGAGTAATCAACTTCCAAATCTTGAACTGGAATGAGTATGCTGAGAGTTTCAGGCTTCCTTTTATGTACTGACACTGCCCTAGATACAGACACCTTGGGCCAGAGTACACAGGGCACAGCTGCAAGCAGTGTCTGGTATGACAAAGTCTATAGCTAACCATACACGTGAGTCCCAGAACTGCAAGACCAACTGTCCCAATTTCTTGCACTCAACAAATGTCAGGGACAACCTGACCAAGTTACCAGCTCAACACTAAAAATAACTTCTGATGATAGATGCTATATGAGGAGTCTGGAGAACCGTGAAATGTCAACAAAGCTCCTTCCATCCTCACCTGCTGAACAGACTTTCTCAGGGCTTCAAACCAAGTTACCAAAAGCCAGGGTCAGAGTTGGTGCTGAGCCCTAACTCATTCTTTCAATAATTAATATTCATCCATGGCAACCCAGACTATGGGGGTAGGTATGGCTTCCATCAAGCATATTAGATGCATTTCCCATTAAATTCCAAACTAGAATTGTATGTGTTCATTATATGCCAGGCACTGGACTAAGCATTTCATACATACTAACTCATCTGTTGCCCTAGCAACTGAGGCAGGAACAATTATCCCGTTTTAGAGAATCCGAAGCAACGGGGATATGTACTTCATGGCTAAATTATGTTAAGGAAAATGCAACTGAAGTGAACAAATAGCAAGTATTTTTATCATATTTAAATAAAGCATTGACATAAAAGATCTATTTAACTAAATTGGCAATATTTGTAATGACAAAAATTACATCCCCTGCAACTGATCAAATGGCATAAATCTTGACTATAATGGTCAAAATGAGTGTTAATCAGCGCTTACTGAAAGAAACAGTAAATATGAACAAAGCCTCCACTGTTGTCTGAAAAACACTGTGGAGGAGACTGCTCAATATATAATGTGCACTGTCTTAAGTAGCCATATCCTACAATCCTTTAATTTTTAACTGTGGTAAAACACACCTAACATAAAATTTACCATCTTAAGTGTCCACTGGTTAAAGTATTCATTGCAATGGCATTAAGTACACTCACACTGTCAAGGAATGACACCACCCTCTACCCACAGAATTCCTATTCATCTTTCCAGCTGCCACACTGACTATGAAGCGCTAACTCTTCACAACCCTCTCTGGCTCTACATGCTTTTTAAAGTTATGAATCTTAAAAAGACTGTCTTAGCCATAGGCTGATTTTCCCAAGATTCTTCCTGTTTTTCTAGGAGCTGAGACTCTCAAAACTCAACAAAGCTGCAGGAACACATGACCTTGTTGGTCAAAATGTTTTTGTTTCCTCCATTTGGGTTTTTCTACACCACAGTTAACATCAGCTCTTCTCACATGCAGACAGTAGAAGAATACATGTATAGACAAGCATGGGTTAAATACCAAAGCCACAGAGAGCAATAGCAACCCACTCTTGGATATCTCATTTATTTAGCTGTTCCTATCTGTGCATTTAGGATGTTTTCAGGTCTTTTACACTGCCAAATCTATCTATGGAATTTCTGGGAAATTTTACTCTGGATGTTCTTTTCTTGCAATTGAGCACAGTATAAAAATGCTACTTGAAGAGCTCACCAGCAATAGGGGCTTGGGAGAACTACTTAACCCTCCCCACCTTTACTTCCCTGGCAAGCATAGAAGCTAGGGAAAGCCAGAGTACCAGGGACAGCATGGCCTGACACCCGTCATGGGAGCACACTTGATGTGCCCTGCAGCATTCCCAAACACAGATGGATGGTTGGACTCTGGCACCTCATGCTTTCCTCCCCTGACATTTTATACTGATGTAAGCCTTTTTTCTTTATTTGAGACGGGCCTCATTATGTATGCTGCCCTTCCACTCACTATGTAGCCTCGGCTTGCCTTGAACTCATGGCGATCTTCATGCGTCAGCCTCCCAAAGTGCTGGGATTACAGGCCATACTTGGAGTTATAATTTAAGTCTTCCTAGGACTTAGCGTGGTCTGCATGTACTTGTCTACTGTCTAGTCCCTTCACTTTTGGAGAAGAGCCTCACTGACTTTAGTCCATGTGTATTTCAATAAAGACATGCTGTTTTGCTCTGTGTGTATTCCTCATGCCACGTTGCCCTTGGCTCAACTCTCCTTTCTCTTCCTTGCTGCTGAGAACTCTAGAGACTCCCCCTATCCATCCCAACTGCTACCATACAGACTACTTACAACACAGAGATGCCCAATGTGACCTCATCAAGGGATTATGAATAACAGCAATAGTAAAACCAAAACTGTCTTTGGGTGTAACAAGAGGACCACCACACCCCTTTTGGAGTATTCTAAGTGCATGGACAGAATCTAATCAGGAAGAAATACCTGTCAAATCTAAATGAAGAATAATCTACATGGGAGTCAATAAACTATAGCCACAGGCTGGTGTCTATGCTTTTATGTAAAGTTTTATGCATGCACAGCCTGGCTCATTCATCACATCCTGCCCATGGCTAGGAGAATACTGTCAAGGAGAAAGTGAGGTAGTTCCTGCCAAGGAAGAGCTTGTGCTCCTCAAGCAGAGCCCTGAACAGAGACAGGCACAGGAGACGATGGGGGTGGGCTATGCCCATTGTCCCATGTCTTGTATCTGTGCCTCTCAGGAACAGAACAGAATGAGCCTCAATGTGACATCAGTCAAATGAGGGGCTGAGAAAATAAACAGGACAGGAAGACAATGGCAGCCTGTGTGGCCACACCTAGCAGTATGAAAGTGACCATGGAGCTGACAAAATGTGGCTGTCATGCTCTATCCCTGACCAACACTGTGGCCCTACCTGTCCAGAGGTGCCCAAACACTGGGAGTCAATGAAAAATTAGTCCTGAAGTGGTATGGACTGGAGGTTCTATATGGATTGATTTTGACAGCTCCAAGATAACAGAGATAATGTTTATTAGAAAATCACACTAAAGTATGTGAGTTAAAAAAAAAAAAAAAAAGCTTTGTGTACTGTACTTGCAACTTTACATCTGAAATTCTTTCAAAACAAAACCAACCAAACCCCTAAACCTAATGAATATCCAGTAGGCACTCCAGCTCAAATAAATTTCAAAACAGCATCTACCCATCATGCCAGGCATGGGGGCCCAGCAAGGAGCCCCAGGGTCGCACCAACCTGGTGGGTTTGGACACCTGCTCCATGACCCGGAGCTCAGCTCCTCCCTGCAGATGCTGGCATGGAGACCCAAGACATCCGGTCTATCTTCTAGGGCTAGAAAGCAGGAAAAGCCCCCAACCAAAGGATGGCCAGGGCCAACTGCAGACAGCTCCCCAGGCCAGAGGAGGAACCAAGTGAGCAACAAGGTAACACAGTAAAAAAATCATAACCCAAAGCAAAATGATTTTGACCTATAAAGTATACTTACATCCATACCAACCAAATAAATAACTAAATGAAGGGCAAAGAAGAGGCAAATTTCCCTGAGAGGATTCCAAATAATATATAACATATAATCTCCCTAAGAATAAACTACGTCTAAGACCAGCCGAGGCTACACAGTAAGTTCAAGGCCAGCCTGGACTCCACAATGAGACCATGTCTCAAAAAACCAAAACAAAACAAAAGAATAAACTACATCTAAAATCAGGCCACATGTTTACCAAATATACCTATTTCATAGTATAAATTAAAATATATATTGCATTTATACAGCCTACTCTCCACGAATATTTATCAATATGCAGTCAGGACAATCTCAACAGACCATGTGATTCCTGTGGAATGAACTTTCCACCCTTTCTAGAAGGCACTGGACACTGTAGTTGCCTACCCCACCCTCAGCCCTGGGTTTGGCCTCCCACACCCATAGCCTAGCACACACCGTAGGACACAGCAGAGCACCATGAGGTGAGTGGGCACGTTGGCAGGGTTGAGCATGGCTGGGGTGTCGGACCTCATGCAGGCCAGGAAGGCTCTCATCCTACGGTTCTTGTCTTCCACTGCCTTGCCCAGCCAAAGCCTCTTCAGGTTGGGGCAGGTCCACTCCCGGAAGGCCAGGGCTTCCACCAGTTCTGGGGTCTGAGGAGACTTCCCCTTGTAAGCTGCCCATTCCTTAATTATCACTGGTGAGACTACAGGAAAGAAGAACAAAGAAGTTCATTGAGGCAAGCTTGCCAGCTATCAACCTGCACAAACACAACCTGCTCTGTTCTAGCAGTGAGCCTCAAGAGGTGGCCTCACGGAGAACAAGGTGTCCTCTCCTTAGCAAGCACAGACCCTCATGAATAAGTACTCTGTCTGCCCCTCTACTCTGCAACAGTGCATTCAGATTTTCAGGGAGGCCACACACAAGTTTCTTCTCAGTCAGATCATGACTTGATTTCTCCATTTACCTAATATATAAATGAAGGATGTTAGACAAAATTAATATATTTAAATCTAATAATTTAGTAATAACAATTGGTATAATTCACATAGTATGCGATTATTTGGTTATTTGAACATGAAAATCCAAACTAGATAAGCTAATGTCTTTTTGTATACACTTTCACAAATTAGATGAGAAATAACTTGAATTGGTTAGCCACTTTACTTAAGAACTTTCTGCCTGAATAAAGAGTAAACTTTAAAGAGTGGACAGTAAGACAAAAGTAGAAGTGATACTCCATACTGTGAATCCCAGCTGATGCCAGCACACAGTAATTATATTCACCAAGACTTAAGACAAATTGTCCAACATTTCACTTCTAAAGAGGCAAGAAGTTCTAAGTGCATATAATACAAACATGAAGACCTCTAACCACAATGTTTTACCACTATTAATCAGTTCTTTTTTCTTGAGGCAGGGTCTCGCTATGTAGGGCAGGCTGGCCTTGAACTCACTATGTAGCCCAAGCTGGCCTCAAACTTGCAGAGATCCTCCTGTCTCAGCCTTCCAAGTGCTGGGATTACAGGTGTGCACCACCATGCCTGCAGTCAGTTCTTACAAACACAGAAGCATGCATTTCCCCCAACATAATTTCCAAAAACTTAAGGGGAAACTGATTAGAAATACAATGAAGATACCCCTACTGCAAGTGGCATGCCTAAATTCTGATCACCTGTACATTGGTGACCATCTGATGGTGAAATCTGAGTATGCATTTCATAAATCATAGTGGCTTGCTCTATTCGGTAAATACTGGAACCAGAGTAGGGAACTGTGTGAGCCCAAGAAGAGGCTCAAAAGGAGCCTGAGGCACCACATCCCACCTCACAACCATTCAAAGCCAGCGACTAGGGTGGAAACCAGAATGGGATTGTCAATTCTAATTTTGATCTTTAGCACATTAATTCAACCCAAATAACATCAATCCCTCTGAGTACATTTTTGTGCAGCTTAATGCCTAAGGCAGCTGAGAGATTCTGAAGACTCCAAAATCACACCAGAGTTATGTGAGTAACTGGCTGATCTTCAATCCCACTAGAATCTAAATATAGTTAGGCAATATAATAATCTCTTCAAATGCAATGAAAACCACCATCAAGAGTTAACTACTTGGATGTACAGTTCATTAGCAAAAGAAAGAAATGCTTAAGCACATTTCAATACCAAACAAGTCAGTGTCACACTTGGAAACTTGTCATGGGCACACTTCAGGGAAGGCTCCCGATGGTGACCCCTGCACAGGGAGTCCACTGGGCCCAACAGTGGTACAACTTCAGTCACTGAAAATTTTCCTTTTACAGAAATTTCTGCTGTCACTAGACAAACTCCTTTCATTTACATTTTACTATCATAGTGTTTAAATGTTAAAGGAATATTTAAAACACTTAAAGTGCTTATTTGAAAGTCCATCAATTCAAAACAGATATACATGTACATATAAACATATGCTTATCTGCTTTTATTCAGTATTTTTCGGTGTCCAATAGAATCAGTAAACTCTCCATCCTCAAGCAGAACCTGTCCTTGGACGTACAATCTAAGGCACCCTACATTTCCACTTCTGGCACAATTCAGCTTCCAGAAGCTTCCCCAGCAGCAGCTCTGTCAGATACACAGGATCACCATGCTCACGCAGGAGTCTTCTCAGGAGCCCACTCTTCTCACTTCTCTCCTGCACCCAACACACAGGCTGCAGGGTTGGTCCCAAGAGGAGAAAGCAGACCACAAGAGCTTCAGAAGGAGCTATCCAGCAACATGCTGTTGCTACCAGGTTACCACCCATGCACATCCACATCATCCCACAACCCCCGCCAACCACCACACACAGCATGAGTTTCAGTGAATCACAGAAATACAGACCTCACGAGTCAGGATTCTCCTTGGGGTGTTTGTCAAGAGAGGCATTCTCATTACATCTATCTTCATCTTGAACACTTCTCTTTCATCAGCTCTGTTCTTGCCTCTCAAGCGGTTTTTAGCAGTCATTTTATTATGTTCTGTTTTCAGTCTAGGTGGGTTGGATTCCCTCAGAACCCCCACCACCACCACTCTGCACCCCTGGGCTCTGAAGGCTGCATCTCAGACTGTACGCCTCCAGACTCCAGCTGACACAGAGGGTCAGAAGGGACAGCCAGGGACTCCTGCCCCCTCTCAGTGCACTAAGCATTTCTACTGCCCATCTGCAACACTCACCACAAGCCCAGCTCAAGTCTAATTTAGGAAACATGTACCTTTACCAGAGGAAATAGGTGTGGTGAACACAAAGCCTGCTCCAAATGCAAAGGGGCTCTGGATCTACTTTATTTTTACAAAGTGCTCTGGTTTTGTTTGTTTGTTTGAGACAGAGTCTCACTATGTAATTCAAGCTGAACTTGAACTCACTGTGTAGCCCAGGCTGGCCTCAAACTCATGGAGATCCTCTTGCCTCAGCCTCCCGAGTGCTAAAATTACAGACATGCACCACGGGATTGGCAAAGTGTTCCATATTTTTTAAAAACTCTAACATTTGAAGGCCAGGGATTTAGCTCAGTGGTTCCACTGCCTGCCTCGCAAGCTCAAGGATCCGAGTTCGATCCCCGGTACCAAAATAAAAAAAGTCTAACACTTGGAGACTCTTTGAGTATATCACCACTCAACAGCAGTGGAACCTTTGGCTAATCTTTCTTCTTTTTGGGGGGGCGGGGGTGCAATTCTGGGAATTAAACCCAGGGCATTTGCACTGGGAACCACTAGTTCTTAGTTTTTAAAATTCTTGTTTTGAGACAGTGTCTCACTAAATCAATAACCTGCCCAGGATGGGTTCCAATTTCCTATCTCTGCCTCCCAGAGCGCTGGGATTACAGGTGTGCACTTCCCTACCCAGCACTGGCCAATCATTTAACAAGTATCAGTGGGCACCTAGTATGTACCAGGCAAGGCCAGGACAGGAGCGGGCGGTGAGGAAGCAACCTGGAGGTATATGTGCCTCAGAGAGGTTCTCAGGCCTAGCAGCTCCAGGGACTAAAAAGAGGGGCCAGTTACCTTATAATAACACAATCCTGATGATGAAACATAAAAAGCACCTAGGGTCCCTCACCTTGTAAGGAAAAGTGTGTGAGAAAAACCAACATTTTATACTTAACTTACAATAAACTAATTTAAAAATAGTGCTTACAGATTAAAGAATTCTAAGGGATGTCCAACTTTCAGGTTGATACCCAGAAGCCTCAAGAGTGCTGGGAAATAAAGAAAGCAATAGGCATAGCTTTGTTTGGCAAGTTCCCGGGCCAGGCAGTGGAGGGTAACAGCTGATATGAGCACAGCAGCCGTGCACTGGCTTCTCTCTGAGGGTCCTTGCTTGCCAGAAGGGGGGTGTTCCAGCTCCATAGCCAGCTGTAGGTAACCTGGATTCTTATCATTTTTGTAAAAACCTCTAGGCACGAAGGCTGGCTCACACGGGTGCCATGGCACTGGGCCACCAGAACATCCTGGGTGGGCACTGTCTGGCCGTAGGAACAGCATAGCAGGACATAGGGTTCTGTGCCGGGTTCTGTGCTGGGAGAAAGATATGCTCCCACTGTCTTTTTTTTTTTGGTACCGGAGATCAGACTTGGGACCTTGCACTTGTGAGGCAGGCGGGCGGATCCACTGAACTAAATCCCTAGCCCCTCCCACTGTCTTTTTAAAATAGAATAAGAGAACCCCAGAGTTCAATCATCTAGCTGACAATCTATGAGTAAATCACCATAGCAAATATTTATCTCATCTTTTCTAGGGACAGGAAAATTTACTACTGGAGAAGGAGCTCACTTCTAAAATACAGTATGAGATCATATTCCCTTACCGTGACCTAAGCCAAATTTTTACATTGGCAAAAACGGTTCTAAGGCGCCAGCTTTCTAGGTGACTAGAGGTTTAAATTTACAATGCATTTTCTTTAATGCATTTAAAATGCAATTTAGGTTAATATACACTGTCATATTTAGGGTAAATTGTCAGGAAAACCCTAATGTTTTCTATCAGACATCGATCATCTTCTTGAAGCATCACACCTAACATATCATAACCAGAGACCTTGGAAATCTGCTATGATGCGGACTCTGGGATCTACCCAAGCTCAGGAATAACCAGCAAGATTCATTCTGTAAGACAATCCCCACTGCCTGGCAGTGGCTGCCTATAAGGTTGTGTTGCACAGTATGTCCCTCGGCTCAGGCCAAGGGCGCCATCACTGATCAGCAATATCTGTGAAAAGCTGGGGAAGGGTGAGTTACTGCATGAATGTAACACCAATACCAGCAGCTGAAAGACCTGGGCATGTATGTGTCTTTGTGCAGGAGCTACTATTGTATCTGCTGAGCTGTCCTGGGACAGTGATAAAAACAAATGCTAAGTTAAATAGCAGCAACAAAAACTCCAGGTCTTGCATCTGGGAGCAGAAAGAAAACTGGAAGCCACAGAGACAGTTCTTTCCCTAAGAGAGGAAGGAGCACCAGCGCGCGTAGGGAGCAGGACTTGATGGTTCTTTGTTTATACTATACACACGGGAGCCTCTACAAGCATCTCCTTGATTTTCAAAAGTGAAAGGCTGAGTGAGAGGGCTTTTCTCAAACCTTTGGCATCTGAGGCTGGGTAGCCTACTATCCAGAGAAATACAAGGCTTAGGAGGCCACGAGACATGTGGAAGACATGTTATCAAACATGAAGATTAAGTGCCATTCATAGTATTCATTTTCCCTGTGTGATTCTTGATATATTAGAAACTGAAAAGTTCAAGGATTTATGAAACAAGTATGAATCCCAAAGAATAATGCCACAGACCTTGCACTAGATCAACTCAAAGGTCCTGTGAGAAAAATGTCAATGCTACTCATAGCAGGTTTGTACAATAAAGAACTTCAGACTGATTAATTATAAACAGCCTTCACAGAAATCATGGCAAAAAGGTTACATAATCAATTTCACAATACCAAATCAACATATTAATATTCATCAGTTATTTTGTTTCATAATATAATCCACAACAAACCTACTTTTTTTAAGTTAGCAGTCCTAATTATTAGCATAAACAAACATTTTCTGAAGAAAATTAGACTAGAAAAAAAAAATCAGCAGACCTTTTGACTTTTCTTAATAGTTTAAAAGTCTAAGACTACATACTGTTGAGCACTCCTAATCCAAAAATCTGAAATTCAGCGTCCTCAGATATCCAGAACTTTTGAGATGGTACTCAAAAAGTTTTGGATTGGACTTCAGGATTTTCGATTGGGGATGCACAACCAGTAAAGCCTATACAAATTTGTTTTTTTAATCCAAAAAATTCCAAAACATGTAACATTTTCACTCCCTAGAAAATTAACCTCTATGGGAAAATCCATCATAAAAATAGTACTCATAGTCTATAAACTTGCCCTGTAGATGTGTAAATTTATCTCCTGTGTCTATAATTTATATCCATTGACCTTTTAAAAGCCTGTAATGCAAAGCAAGAAAACAATGGTCTCTTTCACTGTGTAAATGATTAACTTTAAAATGTGTGGATTGCTGAGCCTTATGTCCTGAGATGTGAACTCTTGGGTTGCACTAATGCTCCTTGTTACATTACACTCTGTTAAAACTTGTCACCAACCACCGCAGCCCCTCCCACCAACCTGTGGACAGAACCAGTGACTGAGGTGGCCAAGAGGCACCTGCGGGAGGAAAAGCCACCAGGGTGGCAAAGGCTCTGAGGAAGAAAAGGGAGATGAAGCGCAAAAAACCATCTCCTCTGCAGTGATAGATTTAGGAAACTTCAGGCACCTCTGCATTTGTACAGGGTGACACTTTGAGCCAGGAGGTATCACTTCAGTACTTGGCTCCTGCCTGTCTCAGGGCACAGACTTTACTCCAGCAGTAATAGAACAGGACCCTGCCCTTCCCAATGATAAATGCTACCCCACCCAATCTGCAGGAGCCCATCTGCCCTGGGGTTAATGGTTCTCTTTCAGCCTAGTCTCACCAAGACGAACAGAATTCCAAGGAACACACTACTACAATAAACAAAGATTCTGATGAATTTTTAAAAGCATAATGACAGATGAATGGAGAGGACTGGAAAATAAATGGCCAACATGTAAATTCAATATGACTTTGAAAAGACTGTGATTTTTTTTTTTTTTTTTGGTACTGGGGATTGAACTCAGGTCCTTGCGATTGCGCAGCAGGCGGTGAAACCACTGAGCTAATTCCCCGGCCCTAGACTGTGATTTTTAAAGGCCCTTTGAATAGTTCTCTCTGATAATAAGGCCATCTGTATTATCTTCAGTGATCAGGAACTGGTCATACACCTGCCCAGCATGATGCTAAGGCTATTAGATCACAGACTTCCCATTCAGAAACAGCCACACCAGCCACTGCAGGCCTCTGCAGAGAACTCCATAAAAAGAAAGAACAATCCTCCACAGGGACCTGGCTTTCCAGGACACTTTTTATGGCTTATGGATCCTTTTCCATGTGCCAATGATGCCATGTAACCTACACATGGTCCAGTAATGGCCACAAGTTAGACTGTCAACAAGATTGAAATATAATCATCATTCCATGGTGTGAACCAGGAACTCCTGCAAAATCTTTTGAGGTCAGCTTTACTGCAACATGACTAGACATCTGCTTGTCTTACGCAGGCACCGAAAAGCAGCAGGCAGCATTTTCCCTGCTACTACTCAAATGTACACTCAATCAATAAATTGATATTTCAAGTAATGATGGCTAACTCAATGGCTTAAGCAGGGTCAATATTCTGGCAGGTGAAATCTAACGAACAGGTTCCCAGGGAGGCATTTTAGTGCAGTATTAATGAACATTAGTAGATTATGCTCACTGCGCATACACAAGGTTTGTTTTGAGCAAGCTGAGCGCATGAAGTTTCAGCACTCATAAGAGATCCTCAGGACAAAATTCTCCCTGTGGAGAACTTGGAGTCAAATTAGGGAGATCACTGATGGCCATAAATTACTAATATAAAAACCAAGGCTCATTTTCCCATCATAAATGTAACTAATGAATGAAACAAATTCAGTTTTATCAGCTCCTAAAGATCAAGATTCCAAAGCTGTTCATAAAAGTCTCACCCACTGTATTTACTAAGCTCCCTCAACATCTAAACTCAGGTCAGATTTATAAATCTCCTCCATTCAGAAGCAAGTTTCTTATTTGTAATAGCATATTAATAATACATTTCTCCAAACACTTAAAATTCAGGGGCTTAACTAACTCCGTCTAGGCAGTGCATCCTTCCCTTTTCATTTAAAGGTGTCCCTTCTGTTTTAGTTCAGTCCACCCACACGCCATCCTCCAATTTATCTTTCTAAATAAACAGTAACACCACTCATAACAAACCTTCAGTGGCTTCCTCATTTCTAATGGAAAAGTAAAAACCGAAGTTCACAAATTACCTGAGGAGAAAGGACTGGGTTTGTGTCACACTGACCTTTCAGAGAATCTCGACAGTTATACAGTGATTTTAATTTCTTAACATGCCAACCTTTGCATCTTCACTGCCATTAAACCACAGAACCTATATCAATTATTCATTTACTTTATTTTATTTTATTTTTTTGGTACTGGGGATCAAACTCACAACCTTGTGCTTGCGAGGCAGGCAGCAGAACCACTGAGCTAAGTCTCCGGCCCTCATTTCTTTTTAAAGAATGCTAGACACTCCTTTAGAGAGTAATATACACAATAATAATATACATTTATCAAATCTCTAATTCATCCTTTAAGAAGTGCAAAGCTACATTACTAGTGGCAGGCCTCACCTCTCTTCCACATGGAGAAAATGTGTTTTCTTCCCAAGCCGTGGCCCAACTGGGCCCTCATCTTTTACATACTGCTAGTTGGACCCTTTCCCAAACCAAGGTGACCTCGCCTCCAATTCTTCCTGCCTTCACCAAGAACAGTGATCCCAAAGTACGGACTTCCCCCTCTCACCTAACTGGACGAACATCACCTCACTACCTACAACTTTCTAATTTTTTACTATTTTCTCTCTCCTACTAAATTCTTCCCAGTAGTCCAAAGAATACCATAGCTGTAAAGGGAATGGTAGAAAAAGGGAACAGACAACCCTAGCCAAACCTTTGCTCTGAAGTGTGGCCTTCTTGTCATCTCTGCCACGTCTAAGGAGCAGGTGCTTGAGAGCCTTCCCCTTTTACCTTTCTGCATCCTCCTGGACCCACCTGAGTCATCCCAGACTTCCCTACCCTGGTTTTTCCTTCCCTCAATGACTCATTCCCATGACCCCAATGACAGCTAGGGCTGGCTTGCAGTGGAACACCTGGGGTAGGCAGGTAACCCTCAGGCTAAGGCCTTGCCTGGCTCTTATTGACACCCTCCTCCCTATGTGTGTTGCATACTTCAGTCCTTCGGAAGGCTTGTCTCTGTTGCTGGTCACCACTGCCAGAGCCAGGCCCAGATCAGCTGACTGTGTGTGCTGGTCACAGACCTATTAGCAGGGCTGAGGAGGGGTCAAAGCATCTTTGAGCATATTTAGTACTGCAGCACACCAGGATGCAGAACACCCTGATGCCAAGAGGAAGGGGACAATCACAGTAGACTCCCTGGGATGGCACAGGCCATGACTGGACTCCTGTATAAAGGTAACTCTGCTTCTGGAACACACAGCAAGCAAAGCAAAGAATACCATTTGATCCCTGGTACCAAAAAAAAAAAGAAGAAGAAAAGAATACCTGTTACTACAAAGCAAGCATGGTGCTCTGCAGCTGAGGATGAAGGGGCCGCAGCAGCCCGATGTCCCAGGATAGGAGGCTTGGGCATTCTCAGCCCTTGGCCCCAGGCAAGCTGCACAGTAGTAACTGGCCGGGTTCAAAGTTCTTTTGCGAACAAATGGATCACACAGTGTGAGAAAAGAGTAAGAATGTGTGCATGTAAAAATGTCCTAGATCTTTGAGAACAATGTCATTTATAAAGCTTGGTGTTCCCAGTCAAGGACATAGAAGGGTAGACCCTGAGAACCCTGCAGAGCTGGCATTATAGTCACACAAGCCAACTCAGCAGTCACTGTCAGTAAAACTATCTCCAGAGAAGGGCAATGAGAGGTGCTTTCTTTTAATGCTTTACAGATCACACTTTTGGCAAAGGAACTGCACATAGAAAATGTAACAATGTCAGTTGGTGCTGAATGTTAGCTTTACACCTGACAAGGCCTACATGTACCCACCATGTGGGAGAAAATCTCCAAGTAAAAGTCCTTGCTTTAAAGAGTGATCTAGTAATTTACAATTTCTACAACTGATAAAATTCTTACTTTAGCCTGTATGCTTTGGCAGTGCTTTCTGTATTTCCCAGTAAAGGAAGAGTGACTTACATGTCTTGCAGTAGAAGATAAAATTACCAAGAACAGAAAGGCATTGTTTTCCCAAAATATGCCATAGGTCCACAAGAGAAATGAAAATGCTTTTGACTGCACCTCTGATCAACATTTCAAACAATACCTTTCAGTCTATCCACCTGACCCCCCCCCACACACACAACAAGACAATCAGTTGGAAGTGCACACTGTGTCTGCAGGACTCCAGGGTAAATCATGGTAATCCTGAGATGACCCACTCGAGTCCCACAACCTCTGCTATGGCAACAGATCTCTGTGGTACCTGTTCTCCAGAACTCTGCATGCTGGAGAGAGCAGAACTGTACCTCAGGGACACCAGGGCACAGACACATACATCCAGTGACCAAAACGGGGTAATTAAAGACAGTAATGATCATTCAAGCCTGCTTTCAGATCAACACTGAGTTTAAAGTGTAAACCTGCTATATTATGATTTTACTGAATAAACATGGTTACTGGAATGTGAGTAAGTCTGCCTTCTCCTCTGCCCTGAGGGCTGTCCCTGGTCTATGGCCCAAGGATGGCCCACCTCTTGCACACAGGCCCTCAGGGCAGCTCAGTCAGGAGTCTTCTATGGCTTTAGAAAATGCACAAGAGAATACCAGGTACTGAGGAAAACAAACAATGGATTGTTACAGTACATACATTCTGGTGGAAGTCTGTTCTTTCTAAAAGCAAGTCTCTCAGTTTTCTTTCTGCTTTCTGCCAAACTAAACAGGACTCCGTAAACATACTGACGAACTGGCCTATAGAGCAGGGCGGCTGGAGGCAGGTCTTTGTTGGCTTCATCTTCAATAGAAACAGCAATTTTGATTTCACCCTTTGCATGGAAGAAAGCAGAATAATATTGCACATTTTTCATGTTGAATTTACAACAAACTCACAGAAATATACCGCATTATCTCCAATTAACGACATTGTACTTCTAATCCAAAACAATGGCTTAACAACTGGCCCACATTGAGATGTTTAGGAGGGTTCATATGGCAGTCTGCGGTCCAAACGTTGCTCAAACACTCAAAATAACTGCTGTGTTACCTTATGTTTAATCAAGAGCCAAGAACAAAGGAAAACCACAGATATCCAAAGTCTTTGAAACAATCTAGACAGATAACACCAGACAATAAATAGAACAGAAAACATAGAGAACTTGCAACTTTTAGTCAAGATGGTCATATGCAATAATGTTTATGATTTTCAATGACCTATATGCAACCCAAGGAATTGAGTATTCTGAAAATAAAATGGTCATATTTTCTTTGCCAAGAAATTTCACAAATACAAAAAAATCACCATATATTTAAAACCATCTACCTACAGGAACTTAAACATGAACTAGGCTTCTGCCATACTTTGGATAGGTGGTTGATAAATGTCTCATTTCAGGTGAGGCCACAAACAGTTGCTAGGACAGAATACAATAGCATGCAACCGGGCTCATTCCAGGCTACTAAGGCAAGAATTTCATTCGGCTCAAGAACAGGTTGCAAAAAGACAAATGACTACTGCGGCCTTGAGCAGCTGAGACTGTTGCCAGAACCTCAGGCATCAGGGCATCAAGATACATCTCAACATACTTTGTAAGAATTTTATACATTTATAATCTTCCATGTCTGTAAGTTTACTGATGTATTCTCTTAATTTTGTAACACTTGGTCTTTTGCAAATTTAATTTCAAAACTGATCATTCCCCTTATATAGCCTAACACTCTGATCTACAGACTATTTCTCTAAATACTATGATGCTTTGATAATTCTCTACATTATGATGAAGTTTCATGTCACTGCAGATATTTCAGCCTGGGTGACTTAAAATCAGAACTATTCAGTTCATAAGAAATAGCATCCATTCTGGTCTAAACTTTTCCCTAAAATGCTGGACAAGTCTAAGTATTTTAAAGTCTAAAAAGATGCTTACTTTCCTCAACCATAGTCATTTTGTCAATATTTGCCCTTAAAATTCGTAAGAATTGCAGAAAGAGTCGGTATATTTGCACCTCTCATGTGGATCTGACTGCTTAGGCATCAGAACTGGCAGCACAGACACAGCAGGTGGCTCTGGGGCA
>NW_004624868.1:3036630-3103295 GCF_000247695.1 Heterocephalus glaber
TATGTGAAATCTTGCTTTTATCATCCAACCTACTGTTAAATTTTTTTTTTTTTTTTTTTTTGGGTACTGGGGATCGAACTCAGGTCCTTGTGCTTGCGCAGCAGGCGGTGAAACCACTGAGCTAATTCCCCGGCCCTAGACTGTGATTTTTAAAGGCCCTTTGAATAGTTCTCTCTGATAATAAGGCCATCTGTATTATCTTCAGTGATCAGGAACTGGTCATACACCTGCCCAGCATGATGCTAAGGCTATTAGATCACAGACTTCCCATTCAGAAACAGCCACACCAGCCACTGCAGGCCTCTGCAGAGAACTCCATAAAAAGAAAGAACAATCCTCCACAGGGACCTGGCTTTCCAGGACACTTTTTATGGCTTATGGATCCTTTTCCATGTGCCAATGATGCCATGTAACCTACACATGGTCCAGTAATGGCCACAAGTTAGACTGTCAACAAGATTGAAATATAATCATCATTCCATGGTGTGAACCAGGAACTCCTGCAAAATCTTTTGAGGTCAGCTTTACTGCAACATGACTAGACATCTGCTTGTCTTACGCAGGCACCGAAAAGCAGCAGGCAGCATTTTCCCTGCTACTACTCAAATGTACACTCAATCAATAAATTGATATTTCAAGTAATGATGGCTAACTCAATGGCTTAAGCAGGGTCAATATTCTGGCAGGTGAAATCTAACGAACAGGTTCCCAGGGAGGCATTTTAGTGCAGTATTAATGAACATTAGTAGATTATGCTCACTGCGCATACACAAGGTTTGTTTTGAGCAAGCTGAGCGCATGAAGTTTCAGCACTCATAAGAGATCCTCAGGACAAAATTCTCCCTGTGGAGAACTTGGAGTCAAATTAGGGAGATCACTGATGGCCATAAATTACTAATATAAAAACCAAGGCTCATTTTCCCATCATAAATGTAACTAATGAATGAAACAAATTCAGTTTTATCAGCTCCTAAAGATCAAGATTCCAAAGCTGTTCATAAAAGTCTCACCCACTGTATTTACTAAGCTCCCTCAACATCTAAACTCAGGTCAGATTTATAAATCTCCTCCATTCAGAAGCAAGTTTCTTATTTGTAATAGCATATTAATAATACATTTCTCCAAACACTTAAAATTCAGGGGCTTAACTAACTCCGTCTAGGCAGTGCATCCTTCCCTTTTCATTTAAAGGTGTCCCTTCTGTTTTAGTTCAGTCCACCCACACGCCATCCTCCAATTTATCTTTCTAAATAAACAGTAACACCACTCATAACAAACCTTCAGTGGCTTCCTCATTTCTAATGGAAAAGTAAAAACCGAAGTTCACAAATTACCTGAGGAGAAAGGACTGGGTTTGTGTCACACTGACCTTTCAGAGAATCTCGACAGTTATACAGTGATTTTAATTTCTTAACATGCCAACCTTTGCATCTTCACTGCCATTAAACCACAGAACCTATATCAATTATTCATTTACTTTATTTTATTTTATTTTTTTGGTACTGGGGATCAAACTCACAACCTTGTGCTTGCGAGGCAGGCAGCAGAACCACTGAGCTAAGTCTCCGGCCCTCATTTCTTTTTAAAGAATGCTAGACACTCCTTTAGAGAGTAATATACACAATAATAATATACATTTATCAAATCTCTAATTCATCCTTTAAGAAGTGCAAAGCTACATTACTAGTGGCAGGCCTCACCTCTCTTCCACATGGAGAAAATGTGTTTTCTTCCCAAGCCGTGGCCCAACTGGGCCCTCATCTTTTACATACTGCTAGTTGGACCCTTTCCCAAACCAAGGTGACCTCGCCTCCAATTCTTCCTGCCTTCACCAAGAACAGTGATCCCAAAGTACGGACTTCCCCCTCTCACCTAACTGGACGAACATCACCTCACTACCTACAACTTTCTAATTTTTTACTATTTTCTCTCTCCTACTAAATTCTTCCCAGTAGTCCAAAGAATACCATAGCTGTAAAGGGAATGGTAGAAAAAGGGAACAGACAACCCTAGCCAAACCTTTGCTCTGAAGTGTGGCCTTCTTGTCATCTCTGCCACGTCTAAGGAGCAGGTGCTTGAGAGCCTTCCCCTTTTACCTTTCTGCATCCTCCTGGACCCACCTGAGTCATCCCAGACTTCCCTACCCTGGTTTTTCCTTCCCTCAATGACTCATTCCCATGACCCCAATGACAGCTAGGGCTGGCTTGCAGTGGAACACCTGGGGTAGGCAGGTAACCCTCAGGCTAAGGCCTTGCCTGGCTCTTATTGACACCCTCCTCCCTATGTGTGTTGCATACTTCAGTCCTTCGGAAGGCTTGTCTCTGTTGCTGGTCACCACTGCCAGAGCCAGGCCCAGATCAGCTGACTGTGTGTGCTGGTCACAGACCTATTAGCAGGGCTGAGGAGGGGTCAAAGCATCTTTGAGCATATTTAGTACTGCAGCACACCAGGATGCAGAACACCCTGATGCCAAGAGGAAGGGGACAATCACAGTAGACTCCCTGGGATGGCACAGGCCATGACTGGACTCCTGTATAAAGGTAACTCTGCTTCTGGAACACACAGCAAGCAAAGCAAAGAATACCATTTGATCCCTGGTACCAAAAAAAAAAAGAAGAAGAAAAGAATACCTGTTACTACAAAGCAAGCATGGTGCTCTGCAGCTGAGGATGAAGGGGCCGCAGCAGCCCGATGTCCCAGGATAGGAGGCTTGGGCATTCTCAGCCCTTGGCCCCAGGCAAGCTGCACAGTAGTAACTGGCCGGGTTCAAAGTTCTTTTGCGAACAAATGGATCACACAGTGTGAGAAAAGAGTAAGAATGTGTGCATGTAAAAATGTCCTAGATCTTTGAGAACAATGTCATTTATAAAGCTTGGTGTTCCCAGTCAAGGACATAGAAGGGTAGACCCTGAGAACCCTGCAGAGCTGGCATTATAGTCACACAAGCCAACTCAGCAGTCACTGTCAGTAAAACTATCTCCAGAGAAGGGCAATGAGAGGTGCTTTCTTTTAATGCTTTACAGATCACACTTTTGGCAAAGGAACTGCACATAGAAAATGTAACAATGTCAGTTGGTGCTGAATGTTAGCTTTACACCTGACAAGGCCTACATGTACCCACCATGTGGGAGAAAATCTCCAAGTAAAAGTCCTTGCTTTAAAGAGTGATCTAGTAATTTACAATTTCTACAACTGATAAAATTCTTACTTTAGCCTGTATGCTTTGGCAGTGCTTTCTGTATTTCCCAGTAAAGGAAGAGTGACTTACATGTCTTGCAGTAGAAGATAAAATTACCAAGAACAGAAAGGCATTGTTTTCCCAAAATATGCCATAGGTCCACAAGAGAAATGAAAATGCTTTTGACTGCACCTCTGATCAACATTTCAAACAATACCTTTCAGTCTATCCACCTGACCCCCCCCCACACACACAACAAGACAATCAGTTGGAAGTGCACACTGTGTCTGCAGGACTCCAGGGTAAATCATGGTAATCCTGAGATGACCCACTCGAGTCCCACAACCTCTGCTATGGCAACAGATCTCTGTGGTACCTGTTCTCCAGAACTCTGCATGCTGGAGAGAGCAGAACTGTACCTCAGGGACACCAGGGCACAGACACATACATCCAGTGACCAAAACGGGGTAATTAAAGACAGTAATGATCATTCAAGCCTGCTTTCAGATCAACACTGAGTTTAAAGTGTAAACCTGCTATATTATGATTTTACTGAATAAACATGGTTACTGGAATGTGAGTAAGTCTGCCTTCTCCTCTGCCCTGAGGGCTGTCCCTGGTCTATGGCCCAAGGATGGCCCACCTCTTGCACACAGGCCCTCAGGGCAGCTCAGTCAGGAGTCTTCTATGGCTTTAGAAAATGCACAAGAGAATACCAGGTACTGAGGAAAACAAACAATGGATTGTTACAGTACATACATTCTGGTGGAAGTCTGTTCTTTCTAAAAGCAAGTCTCTCAGTTTTCTTTCTGCTTTCTGCCAAACTAAACAGGACTCCGTAAACATACTGACGAACTGGCCTATAGAGCAGGGCGGCTGGAGGCAGGTCTTTGTTGGCTTCATCTTCAATAGAAACAGCAATTTTGATTTCACCCTTTGCATGGAAGAAAGCAGAATAATATTGCACATTTTTCATGTTGAATTTACAACAAACTCACAGAAATATACCGCATTATCTCCAATTAACGACATTGTACTTCTAATCCAAAACAATGGCTTAACAACTGGCCCACATTGAGATGTTTAGGAGGGTTCATATGGCAGTCTGCGGTCCAAACGTTGCTCAAACACTCAAAATAACTGCTGTGTTACCTTATGTTTAATCAAGAGCCAAGAACAAAGGAAAACCACAGATATCCAAAGTCTTTGAAACAATCTAGACAGATAACACCAGACAATAAATAGAACAGAAAACATAGAGAACTTGCAACTTTTAGTCAAGATGGTCATATGCAATAATGTTTATGATTTTCAATGACCTATATGCAACCCAAGGAATTGAGTATTCTGAAAATAAAATGGTCATATTTTCTTTGCCAAGAAATTTCACAAATACAAAAAAATCACCATATATTTAAAACCATCTACCTACAGGAACTTAAACATGAACTAGGCTTCTGCCATACTTTGGATAGGTGGTTGATAAATGTCTCATTTCAGGTGAGGCCACAAACAGTTGCTAGGACAGAATACAATAGCATGCAACCGGGCTCATTCCAGGCTACTAAGGCAAGAATTTCATTCGGCTCAAGAACAGGTTGCAAAAAGACAAATGACTACTGCGGCCTTGAGCAGCTGAGACTGTTGCCAGAACCTCAGGCATCAGGGCATCAAGATACATCTCAACATACTTTGTAAGAATTTTATACATTTATAATCTTCCATGTCTGTAAGTTTACTGATGTATTCTCTTAATTTTGTAACACTTGGTCTTTTGCAAATTTAATTTCAAAACTGATCATTCCCCTTATATAGCCTAACACTCTGATCTACAGACTATTTCTCTAAATACTATGATGCTTTGATAATTCTCTACATTATGATGAAGTTTCATGTCACTGCAGATATTTCAGCCTGGGTGACTTAAAACCAGAACTATTCAGTTCATAAGAAATAGCATCCATTCTGGTCTAAACTTTTCCCTAAAATGCTGGACAAGTCTAAGTATTTTAAAGTCTAAAAAGATGCTTACTTTCCTCAACCATAGTCATTTTGTCAATATTTGCCCTTAAAATTCGTAAGAATTGCAGAAAGAGTCGGTATATTTGCACCTCTCATGTGGATCTGACTGCTTAGGCATCAGAACTGGCAGCACAGACACAGCAGGTGGCTCTGGGGCACCTGACACCTCAAACAGCCCCACAGGGAAAGGGTGCCATCCTTTATATGTTATTTTGGAAGATGCCTTCTCAAAGCTTTTATCCTTTAAACTTAGTAAAATCCTTCTCCCACAACAAAAGTTTTCACTTACCCTTTATCATTTATGTTGAACTCAAAAAAATATTTACAACTACAATTTGAAAGTGACACCATTCATGTATACCCATATCAAACAATAAGATAAGATTTGGAGGCAGTTACCACTAAAAAAATTTACAAGAGCTGAGTAGACAGTATTAGCTAAATATTCTTTGTGTCCTTTTAATTTATAAAAGCAACATTTGGATTAGTCTATCAACAATCCACCTTGTGAATACTATGGAACAGGAGTCTTTTCTATCTGACTCCATCTTACAAACCACAGATGGACTGCAGAAAATAAACAAAAAAGTTCTGATTATATATGGTGGGATAGGTCTTGAGAAAAGTAATACAAGGTAGTAATAAACCACTTCTGCATAAGGATGGTCACTAAAGTAACTTGTTAATTTTCAGGTCTGTGACTGTGAGTGCCAACATAAAAACTTCAAATCACTGAGGGAATTTAAATACACATAGATATACTTGAGACACCGAGGTTTAAAAACAATACCACACTGTATGTATATATTTAACGACACATTTGGTAAGACACTAATAAAGTGAAATTATGACATCGAGTAAAAAGATAACTCCATTTTCTGACAGTTAATAAAGTCCTGTATAGTACCTTTTTTGCTATTAGCACTTTTAAAATTGCACTCAATAAGATAGTCAAACTACACAGAATACTGCTAGCCACTAAGAGACATGATTTTTCTAAAATGAAATAGCACAAATACAGTGTGAGAAATTCTAAAGTTGAAATAAGAAAATAAAATTACAAGTCATAAAATGATGCAGTATTTCATTAGAAATTTCAAAAATATAATAAATTAAAGGGGAAAGTAAGACTTCGTAAGTTATCTTAAAATCATATTTAGAAATATAAATTTTACCTTCTGCTTAATGTTTAAAAAGGGGAAAGTAAACTTTCATTTAAATAGTTCATTAAGACAGAAAAACAGTTCACAAAAGAAAAAGAAGAACAAAACATCCATCATACAACAGAAGCCGCTCCAGAGCCCCTGGATAATACCTTCGTCAGGACATGGAAGATGTAGGGGTACATTAGTCCCTTCTTGTGCCTGTGCTCAGCCACTCTCAACACCTCAGGTGCAACAGGGGGCAGGGGAGGTGTGGTGATGTCCATGTGGTTCCTCGTGGGCATGGACAGCAGGCATGGGATTGGCTGGACAGTGCCCATCTGGCTCCCTTTGCCTTCAGCTAGCTGGCTTCCTGAAGAGGCAGTGGATGAGCCTTCTGCCTACAGAGCAAAGGGCAGGACACAGGAAAATTGAATTTGTGTCATTTTTCCATTACTGTATCTCAAGTGCGCTAGGTGCTTGTCCAACCTGGCAACCAATAGAGTAAAAATGAATCCTGTATAGAGATTACAGCTAGTGTCATCTCATGACAGAGACCAGAAAGTGTCCTAACTCTTCCCCACCTAGACCACTCTGCATACAGAAATGCCACTGATACCCCCTCTGCCACAGGAAGGTGTGTGTGCTCCCACCCACTCCATGTCTCTCTGCATGCCTCTGTGTGTGCGAAGAGGGCCAAGGAGACTCATCTCAGGAAGTGGTCTTGCCTCCCCCACAGCTCCTCCCTTGAGGCCTCCAGCTCTCCATAACTACCTCACTAGCTTGTTTTGATTCTTGCTTACTACCATTATGTGGTCTCTGTGTTTCTGCTTTTCTCAAGGTCTTGCTAATAATACCACAGATGAGGAAACTAACACTCAAAGCTATGCAATTTGACTACCATCATGCCACCAGCAACTCTGAGAATTGGATTTCTTTTTTTTTTTTTTGGTACTGGGGATTGAACTCGGGACCTTGTGCTTGCGAGGAAGGTGGCGGTACCACTGAGCTAAATCCCTGGCCCTAGAATTGGATTTTTATGGAGGTCTGATCCAAGTCCTGCACTTTACTGCCATAGTTATCTTTTTAAAAGAACAAAACCCTGCTGGGTATAATATTGCATGCCTAGAGCCCTAGCTGAGGAAGGGAGATCACTTGAGCCCTAGAGTCTGGTGTCAGCCTGGCCAATATAGCAAGACTCTATCTCTCAAAAGAGAAGAGAAGAAAACCTGAATTCAAGTATTCCCTGTAGTCACTATAAAACCTCAAATCAATTATAACCAAGCAAAAATTTTTTTAAAACCCTAACCTCATCTCATCAAATACTATGGCTCAGATCTACAAACACTGCCATAGAAAGATGTGCATGACAGCACAATTGATAGAAAGAAAATACCTGTTCTGTGACAATCACCCACATGGGATGCGTGCACAGAACATGACAGCAGGTCACTACCAGCCAGCAGCACTGGGAAAGGAGAGAAGAGACAAAGCAAGACACAATGGCACTGTCTCAATCAGCAAAATAACTGCCCAAGAGCAATTATTATTGTACAATAAAACTTTTTCTTGATTAGAATAAATGTTGAGGGGGAAAAAAAAAGAATAAATGTTGCAAATGAGAATTGCTTGTTGTTTGCTTTAGTGCAACCCAAAGAAATATACATTTTTCTGTTTTTGAATAAAATAAAATGTCTTCTTTCCAGTGGTATGCAATTAAGTGCTTAATTTTACCCTGTAATACACAAGTGCCAAAATTAGTCTTAAGAAAAACTCATGGGTAATTTTCAAGAGTTTTCTACACTTTCCCTCTGCCATAAGGATACAGATGTGAAACAACTCAAAGTGCTTTGGAGGTACTTGGAAAAGAACAGGTATTCACAATGCATTTCTGTTGCTCATTTGCAGAACAAGTATTTAATACTATTTAAGAGTTTTAAATGAGTTTCTGATACATAGACGATTCTGTTTATAAAACTAACTTTCCTGCAGGAGTCCTGTTCCTTCTCAGGACCATGGGAGGAAGACGTGGCTTGCAAATTAGAAAGATATTGCTAGGGATCACTATTTTTTTTTTGGGGGTTCTGGGGATTGAACTCAGGACCTTGTGCTTGTGAGACAGGAGGCAGAACCACTGAGCTAAAGCCTCGGCCCTAATTTTGTGTGGTTTTTTTTGAGACAGGACCTCACTATGTAAACTATATAGTTTAGGCTGGTCTTGAACTCACTATGTATCCCAGATTGGCCTCAAACTCTCAGCAATCCTCCTGCCTCAGCCTCTTGAGTATTGGGATTAAGGCGTGCACTACCACATCTGGCTAGTGATCACTATTAACAGGCAGCACTAGGTAAGAAGGGAGAAATAATGTTTAGTTTATATTCATTTTTAAAGTACATATCCCAGGGGCTTTCTCAGTTAATCCTCACAAAAACTCCCTTAAAAAGGTAGCTCAGGACAGCTTGTCCAAAGAGGAAGGAGGTGTGCAGGTGTCTCTGCCTCCCTGAGACAGGAAGGCTGAGGGCAACTCTGAACTCTCCCTTCCCCATTTCTCCTCTCTGGAAAGGTGTATGTGACTAGTGATGCTTAAAAGAGAGGATTTTCCTTTAAACCAATACTAATACTCATACCTAGAGTCAAAACTTAAACCACAGAAGGTACAGACATTATACCTTTGCTTGGTCTCCTGGGTCTCCCCGTGACTGTGGCTCCACATGGCTTCTGGTCTTCTCCCAGCCAATCTTGTTCCCGCTGACGTGGCTGAACATGAAATGAACATAATCACAAGTTATTGTGGATCACTATCCCAAACAAATTCACGATGGTGAGAAGGGCCCAAACTAAGCCTGCAGACACTTAATTAGCAGTATTTTTTTCATGCTTTACTAATCTTACGTTCTCCACAAGAAATTATCTCTAGAAACAATTCTATTGCAAGAATATTTCTCCCTGCTTCAAATGGGTAGTTGAGACATTCAAAGATGGTCAAAAATGGTCTATGGTGTGTTCAGCACGTGGGAGGATGCAGAGGAAACAAAGGCCTTTTATTGAAAGAGCTTTTCGTCATCGTGGGGGAATAAGGTGCAGACTCACCATCTTTGAAGTGACAGCTCTCAGGCGAGGTAAGAGTCAATCTTTCCAGGCATACTTTATAAATAAGTGCAAGATGACAACACACATACAGGGCATCCAGTTTGTTCATGGAAAGAGATAATAAGGCGAGACTGGGGATGAACTATCAGAAAGGTGGGAAAGTGCACTATAGGGAGGAGGAGATGGATGACCTCAGTGAGTTCAGAGATCAGGGAGTTAATGGAAACTTAGCTGGGGAGCAGCTTTATTTGACAAATTAGTAAAATAGTAGAGTAGAAAAGAAATGGGGCAGCCAGAATGAGGCATTTCAACTAGCATCTATGAAACAGCACTGTGACTTGTTAGTGCCTAGGAAAGCAATTTAGTAGGTTTAATCAGTGTTATAAAAACTTGAAATGGAACAGACCAGGATGAATAATCTGAGTAAATAATTTTATAAATTCCAAATGCTGCCAGGCATAGTAGCACACACCTAGAATCCAAGCACTCAGGAGGCTGAGGAGTTCGAGGCCAGCCTGGGCTACACAGTGATACCCTGTCTCAAACATATACACACACACAAATGAGAAGCAGCAACAGAAAACCATCCCACCTCTGGCAAGTCAGCCCCGGGCAGCGGGGGAGCCCACCAGGGAGGGGTGGCCTTTGAAGGTTGTCAGAAAGCTACTAGAAAGCCCTCACATTTTTTAGAGGAAGAAAAATAACCACACCGTAATACAGGAAAAAGACACACATCTCAGAAGTGTATTTCCTGGGAAACCAAGTCAAGGGGAGCTGAATGAGATTCTTTAGCTATTCTATATTAAAAACCAATGTTTTCATTTTATATTGCTTTAACACTTAATTTTTAAGTCAGTGATAACTACTTATTTACTATGCACACTCATCAGCTTATATACTCTACACACAACTCAGCAGACATCCTGTCTATGTGAGAATACACAAAGCTATGTGCTTGAAGCCATAGAACCACAATCTGAAACACCAGGCTGGACCCTGGAAGGCAGGCTCCTGACAGAAAGTAGGCCACAGGCCAGAGCCCTGGACACTGACATCAAACAGTCTGCCTTCCTAGGCTCACCTTCACACCCCAGATGTGGCCCTACATGACTCACACAGCATTAGCATGAGTTAATGCGGGGGAGGGAGCTGCAAAATGTATGCAAGAGCTGCTAACATGTTACATACAAAATCAACAATACATATTGGCATACTCTATTGCACTGGACTCTCTCTACTGAAGACTCACACATTAGTGTACAAGAAAATGAAAACATGTATACAAAGTCACAAAGTTGAAAAGTTAGTATTCGCTCTGAATGGAACTTTTATACATCCATTTAAAAGCTCAGCAATATTAAGTACACACACATATTTATATTAATTAAGCAGTAAGCATATCTATATACATTTTCATCCACAAATAAGAGCATACATATAAACTTACATAAGTATATTAAATATAAAAGATGATGAAAAAAGGAAAAACGTCAAGTTGCTGTCCCTATAAGGGCTCATTCATACAAAATCTACATTTTAATATATGCCGAGAAAAATAAGGTATTTTAATATTCATCACTCTTGAATACAGACACCTCTTTAGAGGTGGGATCATGAGGGATTCTTTATATTACATTTTCCAATGTCTGAATTCCATATATTTTTGTATCAAGATGTAATAAGAGAAATGAAACCTATAAAAATATAAAATAAACAACTCTACGGGGATTCAACTGTAATTCTTAATTTAACCAAAACAGGATTACAAAGGTCAGAGGCCAAAAGGCAAGAAAGACAGAATGTCACCTTATTTTTTTTTAAATTTTAACCAAGAATACAGAAGCATATGCTAATGCTGCTAGGACAAATTGTAGAGAAAATTGTTCAGATACAAAGCAACACATCTGTCTTATCTTACTGGCAGGGATTTAGATAACTGGCTGAAGGCACCAGCTTTTTTTACCTCCACAGGACACAAACGTTGAAGAGCGAAGTGAATCTGCAGAAGTGACCAATTACCTTTGGGCCTGGGCTTCCCACAGGTATGCCTATGCAGCTCATATCTAATCTTTGCTGGAAAAACACCTCTGGCAGCCCCAGCTGCTAGGCAGGAAGGCTGCCTACACTCTAGGTGCCCCTCATCTAACCACTGACTTCCATTCCAACAGAACAGTGGGACAGAGCCACTGAACGACTCTGCCAGAGAAACCAAAACACTGACAGAGGGAAATAAGGGGGATAAAAAACAGGCCCTGGCCTGGGTGTGGCCACTGATAACCCCCTGGCTGTGCAGGCTGCCCCTACCCACCCTGAGGGTCAACTGGGACCGTCTGTATACTGCAACCTTAGGAGGCACCTGGCATTCCGGGATGTTCCCTGTGTGGACAGTCTCTCTAGAGGATGTGGGCAAGCCTGTGTTGCTGCAGCACACAGCCTACGCCTGCCTTCCTGCATGTACAATGCATTCTCCATTAAAGGTGCCTGCAACTCTCAAGACACATGCAGGTAAAGCTGGGGGCCAGGAGCAACTGCCAGGAAAGCTGGGACTCCTGTGTCCCACCCTCTCCACTCTTGGCCTTCTCCATGGTTTATCTTTAAGAACAAACGTTTTAGAACTCTATGATTTTTTTAAAAAGTTAATTTTTTATGTTTTAAATAGCATTCCTTTGATCTTCTCAGTAAGGATGAATATCTTCTTACATGTTAGTGATGTCTGTTTCCTTTGAATTGCATATGCTTGTCTTTTGGCATTTAAAGTATTTATACTGGGCCGGGGATTTAGCTCAGTGGTTTCACCACCTGCCGCGCAAGCGCAAGGACCCAAGTTAGATCCCTGGTACCAAAATAAATAAATAAATAAATAAATAAACGAACGAATGAATAAATAAAATATTTATATTTTCATTTTTAGGAAGCTTTTATTTTTCTGGTTGTCTCTTTTATTTTATAACAGTCCCAATTACCCAGCACCAACACCCTATAAAAACTAAAAGCCACTGATTCACTGTAAGGGGAACTGGGTCATTTACTTTGTCTCTCATCCCACATTCTAAATTAAGTTTATTGCTTCCTTTTGAGATCATTTATCATGTACTGTAGGAAATACTCAACTGTAGAAACTGACCCTTTGCACCTACCTTGTCCCATCCAGTGGGTACTGAGCACCCTGTGGCTGGCCCAGGAGCAACCTTTACATCCATGTGAGGGCTGATCACATAGGAAAGAAGAAAATGCTCAGGCAGTTTCGCTCACTCTAAGTTCAGATTTCATCCTGATGAGGACAGCTAGCCCAAGAAGATGGGCACTTTGCTGTCTTCTGAATGCTCACCCTAATGAACAGGACAGCCTCACTGTCCATGGTCACCACCCACCTGCCCAAGAGATCACCTTCACCTGGTTTCTACATCTGTCACTAGCATGCAGCCCTCAGAATAAAGCTTTCTCCTGCCAATGTTTCAGTTTAGAAAGATTTTCTATTCAGATTAACCTGCATTGTACAGATATTTTGATCTTGCTGAAGTGGACGTTTAAAAGAAAATGCACAATGCCTCAAATTCTAGAGTGGAAGGGCTTCCTGGACCATCTGTCAGATATTCTCAGACTTCTGTGTGCTTGAGATTCACAAGGGTGCTTGTTTAAAATGCAGATTTCTGGGTCCCAACCTAAAGATCCTGGTTCAAAGGGTCTTAAACCTATCATCCTGTTAAAAGGGTAATGTATGAATGCTAAATTACAATTCTTAACTTCATTTGGGAATTTTACAATTGTACATACAGCAAATTAACATTTATGAGTTTTATTTCTTTCCTATCAACAGGGTATGCAAGCAGACATTTGCTCCCATTTTATAGGCAGGCGGGACAAAGAGGAAGCATCACCTGTTTCACGGGACATGGCAACAAGAACCTGTACAAAGCATGGAAACTACATTTCTCAAAACAAATTTTTTTTTCTTTAGAAGATAAAAGATTTACTGCCAGTTCACACCACCTAGAAGAAAAGGTCTCATTGCAGGCTTCAGGAGAAGTCCAAAAAGGCTGCTAGGTCACCCTCTCCCCACCTTCATACGTGAGTCATTTCCCAGGAGTTGTGCTGACTACTTCTAACTGGATAATGACTGCTTTCATGCTATCAAATTTCTTATGTCAGAGGTAAGACCTGGACATAACATCTACTAGCCCAAGTAGAAATTGATGCAATATTAACTATCTACCTGGCTATCTACCTATAAAGTGCAGTTCACACTAAAGACACAGACTCAAAGGAAAGATACTTCCTTTTTCTTTCCTTTTTTTGAAACATAAGACAGTTTAAGGGAGAGAGAAATGTAAGATTTTCTTCATCAGATTTTAATCAACTCTTTGTGAATTTCAGTACTTGTGGGAGGAATTCTAGCCTGCATTCAGGTAGCTTCCTGTGGTTTTAGTTGGGCAAACAGTATCATTTCAAGAATGGCGCTATGAGGTGCTAGGAGTTTGGAGGGAGGATGTTCAGAGCTCCCTCTACCCAGGTGCCAGAAGGTTAATGTTCTTGGGGCAACAGGGCAGGACTGGTATGAGGAAGGGCCAGCAGCAGCAACCCAGATATACTCCCCAGGTCTAGGCATCACACAAACCCCCTCCCCAGAAGGATTCCTGCACCTCAGGCCAGGGGCTGGGATGTGAGGTACAGACTTGACACCATGGAAATCTTGCAGAGCAGGCAGGCCCACTTTTCCCATATCCTTCATGTCCAGGGAACCCCAGTCAGGACACAGCACCGACCTGAAGCAAAACCTCTGTGAGCAAAACCCAAGGAGCTGCAGCCAGAAGGGAGGCCCCGAGGCCACTCTGTGACCACGCACACTCACTTGGTTGCCCCTCCACTGCCCTCGTCGTTGTCTGATGATGACGACGTAGAAGAGCCAGGGAAGTAGGTGGAATCTACATGATTGGGGCTGCCGCCCTGGGCCGGGTTGATGGGTGAGGACCGCTCATACAGTGGTGTGTGCTTCCCCTCAGGAGGAATGTTGCTGTAGCTGTTCTGTTCCGCCAGGTTCTTCCCGCCTGTCTCCAGGGTAAGGGCTGGCTCAGCCAGGCTGTACGGGTATGGACCATGGCCTGGAGCGCCCCCTGGGCTGGGCACCTGTGGGGCCTGAAACATGGCATAGATCAGCAGGATGATGGGGCCTAATGCAGGCCTGGGCTGCCTCCTCCCCCATCAGTTTTAATTCCAAAAACACTGGGACCTGTCTTATACATCAATTCAAGGATTTAAAATGTGGCATCCAGGGTCCTCTGCCCCACCCACCTCAGAGGGTGCCTTACCACGGGCTTTGCTGGCAGCGAAGTCTGTGGAATGTTGAGCATCTGAGGGGGAACATACGGTGGCACCATCCCAGGCATTCCAAATGGATTTGGTCTGGCTGTTTCAGTAATATGGGAAGAAAATAATAAAACAACTGTGAACAGAATGCCATCTCCCAGGACACCCCTGAAGCCATCCTAATGCCCATGTCTTGGTCCTCCAGACGCTGACATCACTGCTCCCACTTCCCAGAGATGTTCAGAAACTGAGCCTTAACATATGGGTTCTTACTGGTGAAGTCAGCAGAACCAGAAGCCTCAGCAGGTGTTAAGGGAACAAAATAAAGATACAGCATTTTCTTGTACATTTGTAAAGCAAGAGAAATTTTGTATGACAAGTACTTTGAACTAAAACTAGGTTCTTAGCCAGTGAGCAAGTTTTTAAGTATAAAAACTGTGATAGCTGCTGCCTATACTTTTAAGAGTTTTTAAAGTTGTTAAGCAAAACCATTATAAGGTTACACATTTTACCATGTTTTAAAAGATGAATAATTTTTTCATAAACCTGTTCTGATATACGCCAGCACTTGCAAAGCACTTCCCTCATTCTAACTTGTATTCTCAGAAGTGTCTGGGGATGGAAAGCCATGTTAAAGAACAGCTGAAACAACAACAGCAGGAAGCCGTGACAAGAGGGAGGGCCTGTCAACCCCCACCCCTGTGGCGTCTAAAGAGCAGGAGAGAATTCAGGGACCAATATCAGCCGATGACACAAAGGAAACTAGTGCGTAGATGGCACTTCAAGGAAACTTCAGCTCACCTCCCCAGGACAGCACCAGCCCTGAGGTGACATGGACAGGGTGCAACCCCCATGAAGGAACCTCAAAAGACCACCATAAGGAGGCACATGAAGAACAGTACTATGTAGGTCCCTGGAGCTGCATTCTACCCTGAACAATCAGCCACTAAGTGCCTGTGGCAGGGCTTGGGACACAAAAAGCCCCAGAGAGTTCAAGACACACTGCCAAGGATGCCATGCAAACAAAGGCTGTACAGAGACACAGCCAGCCCTAACTGGGCACTTACGGCTGGGCTATGGCTTCTTCAACCTTCTATAAAAGGAGAACAAAACCAAGCCCAGAGCTCCCTAAACTCCACATTCCGTCTTTAAACATAGGAGCACTTCTCTAATCTCTGATCTGAACAGCTTTGAGTAAGGAGAGCACAGTCCACAGCCACCACCTTTCACACAACGTACTACCAAATAAACACACAGAAAATCACCCAAGTCTTCCTCTTGTTCTCTGAAAGCAAACTTCCACTGCTGAGCTGATAAGAGGCTTTCTAAACAATACAAGAAATGGCAAAACCAGGACTGCGAATGCCATCCTGGACACATCACTGTGACTCAGTGGACCCACAGCTTACTGAGAGCTAAGTCTCAGCCCACAGTGGCTAGGACAGAAGCACAGATCATTGCTTTTTTCTAACCCATGAGGATCCAAAGCCTAAGAAGGTATGTCTTACAAAGAGTTTCCAATTCTAAGGGTCTGTAGCTCTCAGGCTCTGAAACGCTACAGCCGTTTGATCCTGGCTCTCACTAAGAGGAAATCTTGGCACAGCCTCCACCTTTGTACTCACCAAAGAACAATGGCAGTACAAATAGCTGAGAATAGTGAAACTGGCACAAGGGTGCTTGCAGCTCAAATGCACACACACCACATACGTGTACACTTGTATAAAAGCAGCCATTCCTAATCAAGTAGTAAGCCCACCAAATCTGCACCTCTAAATACGAGGTAACATCACTGTAACCGTTAAAGGCTCATTTGAAGATGATTCTGAATCACTGCCAGATTGGGACCAAAGACTATTATAAAATTCCGCCAAGGTCTAATATTGTCATTTGAATTTCTATCAAATCTTACATCTTACAGTTGACCTTCCATACCTAACTTTTAAATAATAAAAATGAAAGGCTGGATTCATCAATTAACATAATGGCCACTTTTGGTGACCATTATACTTTTTTGTTCATTCTACTTTTGTCCATTATATGATAAAAATTTTCTGAAAGAACAATTTTCCTTTAAACAAGCAAGCAAACAAACATTAGGGCATAAAACCAAAGATTTCCCTGGAATCGTATTTTCTAAAATTGCACTGCAATGAATGACCTCAAACAAACCTTAACGACTCCACTGAGCAAATCACTAGTCTCTCCTAACTAAGCCCTAGAACAACAGCTTTAAAGTATCTACATTTTTTCTAAAGTCTGCAAAAATGCAGAATCACTCAGGCCCGCCTCAGCCACCGGCAGGCCTTCTCAATCAGTTCTTGTTCTCCATGCCACGTGCAGCTGAGCAGAACCAGAGCCTCCTTTCTCCACAAGAGCGTCTTTCTCAGAAGAGACACTGGGCTCACAGGGGAGGCAACATCACCAGTTTCTATTCTCCTTCTTTCACTAGCACATGGTAGAGAAGTAGGGTTTGTTAGAAAAGTAGGCAGACTGAAGACAGGCAAAGACAGGAGAAAAATGCAGAAAGAATGTTTAATTACTATATCAAAAGAATTTTTGTAACTTTAAAAATATTTGTCAAACATTACGGGTGCCTTTAGGAACGCACAGCAGCAGCCTCTGAGGTGCTGCTGACTTTTCTCCCTCCGAATCCAAGTGCTGCTCTGGGACCCACCCCCTCCGATGACTCATAGTGCCTACCTAAACAGAGCTACCTGGCTTTTGCTTTCCATTAAAATAATTTTCAAAAAGAATGGTGTTAAAGTATAACCTCCTCTTAGAACTGCAGTGAGCCACACCTCTCCTGGCCCTACCTAACACTCTTCTAGTAACCTAGCATATCATTGCTAAGATACTACCTTAAACAAAACAGAATAATAACAGTCATCTTTTAAAAAAAAATTCTACAATGTAGACAAATGCTAATGTATAATTTTCTAGGGTTCCGCTAAAGAGCTTTGAAAATTTTGACTCAAATAGCAAATGAGTTAATAAAATCCCTATCACCAACACTTAATTTTTTAATGCTTGCGACAAACAAAGTAAAAATTTCCCACTATTTTAAACACATTTCAACAGACATATTTACTAAATATTATCAAACCCAGAGCCTCATACATGCTAAGCAAGAGCTGTACCACTGAGGTACACCCCCAGCCCCTACATAGCAACATTCTGTAGCAATGAAGCCACAAAGTTAAAGGTAGGAGACTTTCATATAATCTGTTCCATTACACTATAGATGAGTACTTTTCAGAAAGGCAGGGATGAGACCAGAGCCCACTGGGAGGAGCAGGGGACTGGTCTGGCTGTGGCTGCAGGGAGACACCTGACAAGAGAGCTGTGCAGGTTGAGCCCAGACCAAGACCAGGTACAAGGTCAGCCAGCATCCTGGGAACCCCAGGATGAGCCTACGGGCTGGCCAGACCACACCAGAGGAGCCTAACTCAAGGTCCAGGAGAAGAGACCTAGTTGTGGAAGGCTGTGAGACCTGAGGAACAATCGGCTTAAGAAGGCTAAATCCAAGGAAGTGAAGAGTACAAATTGAGCAGGTACATTCTCCACTGCATCTGAAGGAACTGGGAACAATATTAAAAATTAAACTAGGAAAGTCGACTTAAAATCAAAAGGAGTAACAAATTTCTAAGAACTAGAGCACCCAATAATGTAGGGGGCTGCTTCACTTGATTGCTCACACAAGCACCTGAGGGCAGTGTTCTGTGTGCAGCTCTCCTGGTCTATGATCTATTTTGGTAGGTCCCCTTTGCACATCTCTCTTCTGTGAAGGAGTGGACTTGCTGCCCACACATCAGCCCACAGTCTGCACAATGTAACCAGGGTGTGGGCCTGTGGCAGGAGTTTTAGAAGGGAGCTTGAATCTCCCCATGCCCACTGTGGAGTGCATGCCCCAGAGCAACCCAGGGTCTCCAGTCCCCCTCTAGATATTCCTTATCTCCTTAACTATGGAAACTCACTCACTTCTCCCTTCCATTTCAAAAGTCCACCCCTTACGGAAATGACCTGAGGCAGACTGCTCAACCAACATTTTCTTGAATATATTCAGTATCAATGATATTTATTTTCTCCAAACTGATCTATTGAGTCAGTGCAATTCCAACAAAACCTGTGCGTGGATCACAAAATGTGTATCAAAATAAAAGGGTCAAGGGCTGAGGATTTAGCTCAGTGGTTCCACTGCCTGCCTCGCAAGCGCAAAGTCCCAAGTTCGATCCCCAGTCCCAAAAAATAAAAATAAAAATAAAAGGGTCAAGAATAGTCTGAGCCTCTTACAGAAATATTAAGTGGACAGATCTAAGCAAGATCAAGTATTAACAGATCTAAGAGCAATTAAGTATTAACATAGGGCTCTGGTGATGAGGATGATGTAGCATTGACATAAGGATAGCAACTGGAAATTCAATAAGGCTGGAAACAGACCCGAACATAGAGACTTTTCTAAGGACAAAAAGGGGTGGCCTGGCCTTGAGTGGCACTGAGGCAGCAGGTCATCCATGTGGGAAAAGAGAAAGATTCCTGTTCACATCATAAGAAAAATTCAAGGCAAATAGATTAAAAAGGCAAAAACTTTTCGAGGAAAAGACAAAATGTCAGACCAGAGAAGCAGTTTTACTTTACATGTTCTTTTTGTTCTTCTGAACACTTTTAATGCACACCCAGGAGTGAAGGGATGTGCAACAAGCCCTGTACATCTAGCACACCTCCAGAGAGGCCCACACAGCTGCTCCTCTTCCCCCACCACGTGGTATCTGGGAGGCAGACCTCTGCCATGACGCCATTTTACCATAAATAAAGGGGAGAACTTTTTTTTTTTTTGGTACCAGGGACCAAACTCAGGACCTTGTGCTTTCCAGGCAGGCGCAGTGCCACTGAGCTAAATCCCTGGCTGGGGAGGACTTCTTAACAGAGCAAACAACACAGGAAAAAAAATGTACATATCCACTGTTAAAACTAAGAATGTAACAGAAAAGCATATCACACAGAAAAAAGAAATGTAAGCCACAAACTAGGACATAACATTTGCAACCATTTTACCTGACAAAGGATTGAATCCAATATTCCATGGATCAATATAGAAAATAAAAAACACCTATCAGAAATAGGTAAACAAACACTAAGGGTTTATAAACACAGTTACTGATTCTCAACCTCCTTAGTAATTAGAAATGAGCCTAAAACCATCCTGGCATATAAATCCAAAATCACCAGATGAATAAAGAATGTGGAACAACAAGAGGGCACCTCATTTCTGTGGGTGCACTCTTGCCATGCAGCAGCATGGTCCTGAGTTGCCCACAATGTCACACCTGAGTACAGCAGGTCATATAATAAAGCTCACATGGTGCTGACTGCAATGGTGTGAAGCTGAAAACAGCCTAATTTTCTTCCATCAATAGCAGAATGGAGAAACAGTAACACAACAGAACGCTACACACAGCAGTAAAGATGAACTATACCACAAGAAATGAAGCCCAGTACTACGAATACTGAACCAAAAAAGCAAGTCAAAGATTAAGTGACATGCGCCTGGGATTTAGCTCAGTGGTTCCACCACCTACCTCGCAAGTGCAAGGTCCTGAGTTCAATTCCCAGTAACAACTCCTCCCCCAAACAACAACAAAAAAAAGATAAAGTAACAAAAAAAAGATAAAGTGACAAACAACACTATTCAGTATCCAGAAATATACAGACACAGTAAAATTATATAGAAAAGAGTATAAGTATTACAAAATTTAGGGTAAGGCAAGTGAGGAACTCAACCAGAAGGATATATGAGAGAACTACGGGTAGTGTTCACTGCAGGATGATAGTTATACAATCACTTGAGTTTTTATAGTTAGAAATCTTTCAATGAGCTTTTATCATCCTAGGTCTAGAATCCAAGGATTCTGCCATGCAGCTCTCTACATCACCTGACCACTCTTCCCAGTTGTCTGTGCTCCCATCACAGTCATCTTTTTTCTTCCATGCCATCTTCTTTCCAACTAGGGACCTTTGTATATGCGATCTCGTCTGCCTGAAATACACTCTCTCCTATATCTACACCTTGCTAAAGTCCTATCAAACTATCAAACCTCACGCTCCATGTTAATTAATGGATCAGCCCCTGATTGAATCATATATTGGCAGGTTGCTCTTCCTTGAGCTTCCTATTCTCATTCCTACAGAATTCTGTGGCGTCTGTCTGCCCCACCAACCTCTGTATACCTCCAGAGTGCTCAGCATGTAATAGAAAAATCAATGAGCTACTATTCTTTAAAAACTTTAAAAATTTCTGCAGCAGTTTAGAATCATATAAAATATAACCAGAAATTATACAACCCTGCATTAGTGTGCTACAATTATTATAGCTGATGAGTCAATACTGATATACTGTTATAAACTAAAGTTCATATTTTACATTAAGGGCTCACTTTTGGTGCTGAACCTTCTACCGGTTTGGCTAAATGTTTAATGACATGTATTTGCCTAGATTACAGTTTCATACAAAATAGTGTCACTGCCCTAAAAGTGGCTTGTGCTCCAATTATTTGTTGTTCCTCCCTGTAATTCCTGCTGAACACTTTCCTTTTGCTGTCTCCATAGTTTAGCATTTTTCCAGGATTTCATATAATATGTAGCCTTTTCAGATTGGCTTCTTTCACTTAATAAAGTACATTTAAGCTTCCTCTACATCTTTTTGTGCCTGAATAATTCATTTCTTTTAAGTGCCGAATGATATTTACTCACCTTCTAAAGAACAGCTTGGTTGCTTCCAAATCTGGGCAGTTATGAACAAAGCTGCTATAAACATTTTAATGCAGTTATCTGTACGGACATAAGTTTTCAACTTCTTTGGCTAAATAACAAGGAGCAAGACTGCTGGCTTGTATAGTAAAAGTATGTTTTGTAAAACTTTCAATATTGCATAAGATTTGCAGGTTCACAAGGAGAGGAACCAAGGATGAGCCTGGGAGATTGTTTTTTCCTTCTAATATAGTTCTATGGTTTGGATACTGGATGTCTCCCTAGCTCCCCAGAGACTGCTGTATTAGAAGTTTGGTTCCCAGGATGGTGATGTTAGGTGGTGCAGACCACGTTTTCACTGGGGGCTGGGGGGAAGGGGCAGAGGGAGGTCCTAGGTCAACTGAGGGGTGTACCCTCAGAAGAGTCAAAAGTGATTCTTGTGTGACCCCTGATAGAGCTTTTTAGACAGATACTATAAAAGCCCTGACCTGCCCTCACCTGCACTCTGGCTTCCTGTACTGAAATGTGATAAACTTCTCCCACACAGTCCCACCAAGTGCCATCCTCCATGATGTGATGGAAATGAGGAGGTCCTCACCAAAGTTGAGCTGATACCAGCACTATGCCCCGAAACTGCAAAGCTGTGAGCTAACCCCCCCCCCTTTTTTTTTGGTACCAGGAATCAAACTCGGGTCCTTGCGCTTGCGAGGCAGGCAGCAGAACCACTGAGCTAAATCCCTGGCTCCCTCTTTCCTTCTTAAGTTAGGTATTTCAGTAGTGGGGAAAAGCTGAATAACACTTATAGATACCTGAGTCCTGATTAAGCTCCTGATATAGGAAGCATCTGGGGTAGAATCTAAAATTCCAGCCAGGCTGAGAAACCTTGGATTAGAATCAACTCACTCCATTTTCCCCCAGAGTGATCCTCTAAGGTGCTTGCATGACTCTTAAAATGTCTTAAAACTGCATATTTTAATTTCTGAAATAATTAGTGAATACAGGTTCTAAAGAGTAAGAAAGTTATGTCTACACTTTGGTTTTGTAAAATTCAGAGTTATTTTCCTGTAAAATACCGTGATGGACCAGAAAAAAAGGACCCATTTTTGTAGGCTTCAAATTGCATGCAGATAGCATGAGATAAGCCTGGCCTCCTACTCTTGCCTCAGTCTCTCTTTAGCTTCACTACAGCCATACTGAAGGCCCACACAGCACCCACCCTGAAGCTTGACCCCGCTCCACTCCCTGTCTTGCTGTAGTTCTGTGCCTGCATGGTTGTATGCCTGTCCCTCAGCATGCAATTCTGATTTCCGCAATAGTCCCAAGCCTCAGGAAATGTTTAGAGAAGGATCTATGAGGAGTTATTAACTACATTAGCCTGCCTGAAAATATCATACCAATTAAATCCCTGTCCTCCATAATCTGTCCTATTCTTTCTGTAGTGAAAAAGAGAATAAACTGAATTCTGAGCCAACTTCCTGTAAAAATTCCTTACCTATGATGTTTATTAAGAACACAACAATATACATTTTTTAAGACATTCAAACTTAAAACTTAATTTAAATCTTGTCTTGCTCATTCCAAACATCTTCAAAATAGTAGCCCAGATCAACGCCAAGTGTGAGGTGTATGGTTGTCCTCACTATCCCAAGAATGAGTTCCACAGATAGCAGAACCTTCAAACGCTCCGGTCCCTTGTATAAAATGGCATAGTACTGTATTTGCTTACAACATATGTACATCCTCTCACATACTTTAAACCATCTCTAGTTTACTTATAATTCCTAATACAAGGTAAAGAGTAAGCAGATAGTAATTACACCATGTTGTTTCAGGGATAATAACAAGAGAAAACAGTCTGCACGTGGTCAGTACTGACAAAAAAGGTTTCTTTCAAATATTTTCATTCCAAAATTGGTTGAATCCATTATTGTGGGACTGCAGAGATGGAGGGCTGACTATACTTTCTCTCTCCACACTTATTTTCCTATTTTTCTCCTCCTGAATAAATGTTCTGGTTCCAGGTATACTATTTTAATGACTGCTAAACTAAACTGCCATAAGGTTTGGTCCCATGTGCTAGTTTGGATGTAGTTGCCTCCCAGAGGTCCAGTCTGGTGATGTGGGAGGTTACAGAGCTTCAGGAGACGGGGCTTAGTGGAAGACTATCAGGGCACTGGTGGTGCTATCCATGGGAGCCACTGTGGAACCAGTTTCCCTCTGGCTTCCTGTTTTGCAATGTGATCCCTCGCTTCCACATCTACTCCTGCCACTGGGACGGACCTGATTTGCCATGACTTCCTCACTGGAGACCTTGAGCCTTTCAGAACTGTGAACTAAGGAAACCTTTCTTTATAAAGTTAGTCAGCTCAGCCATTTCCTCATAGTAGTGAAAAATGGACTAACACAAAGGAGGGCAGAATGTTGACATTCTTCGAAGAAGCTAGTCTCACCTCTGTGAGGAACTTCCAGGTTTTCCAATTATTAATACCCTTCAGTTTTCAATTATTCAGTCCCCTTTTAGCCCATTCTGCCTATAAGAATAAGAGTGACAGCATCTGCCTTTGAACAAGCACTTCACTAATGCATTTTACATATACTTTGTCTGTACATGCATAAATGACACAGTTCTAGTAGAAGAGTGCCCAAAGCAGGAGGCCCAGTTGCCAGGTGTGTCAGGTGCGGGGGTCTGAGCCAACCTCACAGCCACAAGGTCTGCAGGGTGCACAGTACACTTCTGATTACAGAACAGTGTATTCCTAGCCTCTTGCCTTCCACCACCTTGCACCCCCTTCTCCAAGAGTAGTCCCCAAACATGTCTAATTATTTCTCTCCTGATTTAAAAACCATCAATGAGTTAATTCATTCAGTCAAGAGTTTATCCACTGAGGATACAAAACAGGTCCTGGTTCCCCCAGCCCCTACATTCTTGGAGTGAGCAAGAGTGAAGAGGGGCCAGAGATCACCTAGTGGCTTCAGAGAAGAAACATCTAAGCCCGGGTCTCATACCTCAGATGACACAAACACAGTTAGGGAAAGAAGCCCTCTAAGCACAACAGCCGGTACAGGGGCACAGGAAGCTTGGTTCCCTCAAAGCAAGAGAGAAGGCTGGGCCTCAGGAAGGAGGAGCTGGCTGTGGCTCTTGCCATGGGTCATGGGGCAGGTGGGTGAGGAGCTGGGATTTATTCCAAGTGTAATGGGTGTGTCTATGCCATCAACAGGGAGACTGGGCAGGGAGAGAAGGCCAGGCAGCCCTGGCCCTCCATCTCCACCTCTTTTATTCACAGCATCTGGCAGGCCACACTGACTTGCCCCTCGATGTGTACATTCCAAGTCAGCAGGTCTCCAACTGGTGTCCCCAGTGCTTGGCACACAGGTGGCACTACGTTCAAATCCATGCAGGATACTACCACAGTATGGAACAGCTCTTTGAGATATTTTCAACTTTGGAATTAAACTCCCAAAACCAATAAAAAATCTAACTCCTTCAAGAATCTCTTGAACATACCTTCTTTTAACAGCTGACATGAAGAAAAAAAAAATTCAAGAGTTGGAGCATGATTTCTTTGACTTCACTGCTGTGTACTTTTATAAGGCAGGTTTGATTCAGGAAAGAGAAAGGTACTTCGGGTTCAGTGCTTTACAACCTCCTGTAAGCCATCATATGTAAGCAGCCTTCAGTCTAACACTTATCAATTATTTTCAGTCAGTTTCAAACCTCTACATTAAATATGGTCTCCCCCCGCCCCAAAAGAGTTATAAATCTAAAGCACTTATGAAGTTATTTACAGACCCAAAGGCCTTCCTATGTCCTCAGGGAATTCAGAGATACCAATATCTCTACATCACTATGATCTGGAGCCTGTATCTCCATGGCCCTTGCTATTCTCTAAAAAGTTTATAGGTTTGCTCTTGCTCCTCAATATCTCAGGGATTACTAGGAAAGTCGGCTACACTTATTTGTGTAAATGCAGGGGGAAAAAAAAAATCACACTTTCAAAGCATAAATCTACAAGATTCGGAGGTGAATAATTAAACCTCTGGATTATTGAATGGTCAATACCGATCACAGAGAGGCCTTATTTACTTACCTAAGTAATGTGGTGGATGAAAAGACATAGGCTTACTAGTCGCTGAGTAATATCCAATTGCTCTCTTAAATCGAATAACTTTGTCATCTGTTCTAGACTGAAACAGATGTAGGAAAACCTTAGTTATGCCACTGGTCATGTGTATGAACATATTTTTATAATTCAGCACATGTATAATAATCTGTAGCCGCCTTTCAATTTAGATAAAAATTTAGAATGATACTGAAACCTAGGGGAAAATCAAGAGATTACTACCGAAGAATCAAACCAAAACTAACTCGTTTAAAGTAATGTACTTATAATTCTAAGCTAGCAGCAGAGCTGGACTCTAGCTCACTGACTTCTCTGGCTTCCACTCTATTCCATCTCTGATCCTGCTGAGGGATTCACCTGGCCACCTGTAGAAAGTGGAATAGACAGCAGCACACTGATCAGGGATGCACCTGTCCAGGTTGGTTTAAGTTCTTTAGAGACAGAGCAGGAGTACCCCCAAACCTCACCTATTCTAGGACACTGTCTTGTCTGTATGCCTTACTTCCCAAAACAGAAAATCCCTGACCAACACCTTAGGGTACCGATAAAGCAGATTCATACTACCATTTAACACAGTTTATCTTCTGAATGCTCTGGAATACAGATCTTATTAATTCAAGAACTTGGGAGCAGCAGAAACTCAGCAATCAGCTACTTTAATACAGCTCCTTCTGTTCAGGCTAGAAGTAAAGCTAGGCAAGGGAAGTGAAGTAGCTGAGATTGCCTGGCCAGTGGATGGCACTCTGCAACAGCCTCAACCTGCCGGCCTGAGGCCAAGGGCTCCTTCACAGTGGCCTGACAGGCCAACTGCTCCCAGACACACAGTCAGCTGGCTCCTCCCAAGCCTCCTTTCCAAACTGGACACACCACCATGCAAAGCCGTCTCCTGTGAGTTTGTGCATTTTACCTGTGAATGCTGGAAAACATCTTTAGCTATGGCATCCAGGTCAGAAGTGTCCTGAATGTTGCGGACGTAGTCAGCAACAGCTTTGATCACTACATCGCAGGGTGGCAAGACCAGCTGGTGGGCTCGGACCTGAGGAGACAAATCCATGCATCAGCAGAAGGCATGGGCCCCAGATCCAGGCAAATCCAGATACAGACCCAGAAACTATAACACAGTGCTATGTGCAAGTATCCCATCAGGTCTGTTTCTTACTACTTGTGAGATTCTGGCCCTACTAATTCCCTAGATGTTTCATTCTCTGAAACTCAAGAACTGGATTTTCCTTTTAGCTAATGAAATATTAACTCAGTTAGGTTAAAGGAACATCAACAGCCTTTCATCACTCCTGGGACATCTGGGAACAGGACATGTACCCCACAACAAGCAAGGCACAGAGCAGCCCAGGAGAAGCCAGAGGGTCACCACTAGCTTCCTGTCTTACCGTATCAGCAAACAAGACTGGTATTAGTGTGACCTTTGAACCTGAACTCAGCAGTCCCTCAAACTATGGGGAGAAATGCAGTTATCAAGTGCCTGAATCTACCTTAAAAGGCCAAATTTAAATATTAAACCAGAAACGCTGAACTGGCTGGAACAGAGGTTAGGTAGAACTCTTGAAGACATTGGTGTAGGAAAAGATTTTATGAACAAAACCTCAGTTGCCCATGAACCAGCACAAACAGTCAACAAGTGGGATCTCTTCTTATTAAAAGGCTTCTGCACAGAAAGAGAAACCACCAACAGTGTGAAGAGACAACCCACAATGTGGGAAAAAAATCTTCACCTGCTTTTCCTCAGACAAAGGTATAATATCTAGAATAGACAACTTAAAAAAAATCAGACCTCCCAAATTTAAAGGCCCAATCGAAAAATGGGCATCTGAAATGAACAGACATTTCTCAGACAAAGAAATAGAAATAGCAAATAAACATACGAAAAAATGTTCAACATCACTGGTCATTCGAGAGATGCAAATGAAAACAACTCTGAGATTCCACCTCACCCCAGAAAGAACGGCTGCTATCTTGAAATCAACCAATAACAAATGCTGGCAGGGCTGTGGGGAAAGAGGAACCCTGCTCCACTGCTGGTGGGAGTGTAGACTGGTGCAACCACTGTGGAAATCAGTATGGAGATACCTCAAAGAACTAGGACTGGAAGTCCCATTTGACCCAGCTATTCCCCTGCTGGGTATCTTCCCCAAAGAAATAAAAGAATCATACCACAGTGATATACGTGCACCCATGTTCGTAGCAGCACAATTTAACAATATAGCTAAAACTTGGAAGCGGCCCCATTGCCCATCAATTGGAGACTGGATAAAGAAAATGTGATTTTTTAAATAAAATGGAGTACTACTCAGGCATAAAAAATGAGAAATTAGAGACATTTATAGCTAAATGGATGGACACTGAGGAGATACTCTCAAGTAAAATAAATAGGACACACATGTGTAAATATCAAATAGTTGCTCTAGTGTGAGAAACTGAGTGTAAATAAGGACTAAAAGGTATAATAGATAATGTGAAATAGGAAGAAAAGGGGCAAAGGGGAAGGGCAAGTGGAAGAGGTAGCAGAAAGGAAAGAAGGGAATGGAATTAACATGAAAAAATAGAAACAAAGCCTTTGTAAATAGGGAGGGATGGAGGGATTGAAGGGAGGGCAGGGGAATGCGGAAAAAATAAGAACCAAGAGAGACTATGTAAAGGTGCAAATTTCCAATGAAGAATGTCATTATATTGTATACCTAAAATGTTCCAATAAAATTAATAATAATAATTTTTAAAAGGCCAAGTTTAGTTCTGCATTGGAGAAAAACAATACCATGGCCCACTGAGGGGCATGTCTGATGAAAGAGTGAGAGAGAAATGTGGAATAAAGTGTAGGATAATGATTATCCAAGAACAGTTGATGGCAGGAAAAAGTAGGCTGACAGACTGAGAAGAAAGTAAAAACATCCGACAAAGGCTTTGGGGTCTGCAGAGTAAGAGCCCCCCAACACTGTCCACATCTTATTTTACAGTCTGAATATGTTAGGTTACATAGAAAGATGGAATTAAGGTTGCTAGTCAGTTGATTTTTTTTTTTTAAAAAGACAGTGTCTCATTGGTCCAGGCTGGTCTTAAATTCACTGTGTAGCCCAAGCTGGCCTCCAACTTTTGGTAAATTCCCTGCCTCAGCCTCTCAAATGGAATTGCAGGCATGCCCCACTACACCTGGCTAGTTAGCTGATCTTAAGAGTATGTCCTGGATTATTTGGATAGACCCAATGTCCTTCTTAATATGAGAAAAGAGACAAGCAATTAGTGAAGCAGCATGAGAAGGACTTGACTGGCCACTGCTACCTTTGATGAGAAAGGAGGGAGTCAGAGACCAAGGAATCTAGGCAGCTGCTAGAAGCTGGAAAAGGCCAGAACCCATTCTCCCTAGAGCTTCCAGAAGGAACACAGGCCTGCTGACACCTTGCTTTTAGCCCAGTGAGACCAGACCCATTTTGGTTAGAGTGGCCTCTAACACTGAAATAATACTTGTGTTGGTTTAAAATACTGAAAAAGAAACAGAAAAATAGATTATAAAAACTCAACCTGGGGCCGAGGATTTAGCTCAGTAGGGCCGCGCCTGCCTTGCAAGCGCAAGGTCCTGAGCTTGATCCCTGTACCAAAAAAACAAAAACAAAAAACAAAAAACTCAGCCTAAGTACCAAATAGAAGAAACATATACATATACATATACACTTTGAGGTTATTATCATATACATTTTCAGATGCACAAGACTACCTTAAATTTCCTTTTTTCAAAAAAATGTTTTTTTCTTTTTCTTTCTTTTTTCTTTTTTTTGGTACTGGGGATTGAACTCGGGTCCTAAAAATGCTTTTTTCTTAAGAACATATTTTCCCGCATGTAAAATAGTTGCTCTTCACCTCCAAGGGCAGCACATTCCCTCTGTCTTGGTTATTAGTACTTGGTAAAGGGAAAATGGAATTTATAGGGGCACACAGAGCATTACTGCAAAGTTTGCTGATGTAGACAATCCACACATCCCTGGAAACTCAGTGGTTCTCTTTAGAATGTGTGAAGCTACTGCCACATGTGTGCCACAGCCAGAGTGCACACCACCAGTCTAGCTGAAGACATCCACACTCCACCTCCTGCAGTATGCCTCAACAATCCACAGTGAGGCAAGTGAAAGGGCTGCTAAGGCAGTCTGAGAAGCTGTCCCACATAAGGTTGTTCTCATTTTCCTGCTGGGACACTAACATAGAAGACAGTTAACATGGCAAAAAAGAAGTTACTGGATTTAAAAATGGCCACAATGGGAAACAGTCTTGGTGGGGGTGGGAGTGGGGGTGGGTAGAGGCCTGCTCACACTGGGCACACAAGTGATGAGCCAGCCCTATCTAGCTCCATCCCACCTCTGAGTGGACAGGACAGCAGTTGCTGCTCTTGTTCTAGTAGATATCTCTGCCCTTGCTCGTTACCCCCACAAAAAATCCTCTGATGAGAAAGATCCTTGAAGTGAACAACAGATCATATCATTAAAGTGTCCCCTCCATCTTTCTAAGTGGCTAAACAAAGCCAAAGACATTTTCTCTGCTTCACATTATAAACACCACCCTTTATAATGTGCTACCTGAACAGTCAGCTCCGAGTTTTTGTGGCTGCACCTGCTTCCTTCCCAGGTAGTCTCTAGTCTGGCCTTCTAAATCCAGCTCAGCGTGAGCTCTCTGACATGCCATGCACAGGAGAGCTCTAAGAGTCTATGCACACTGCAGCTCCCGCCCCTCCCTGAGGAAAGCAGCCTGGAAACAGGAAAATGCAGTGCCACAGGGATACACAGAAGAGCTTTACTGTATGTGGAATGTTAGTAGCACATAAAAAATAGTTCTAATATATGCTATGTGGTGCTTTTACGTCAAAACATGTAACAAGTCTGAAAAGGATTTACCACAGAATTTCAGCACTATGATTCGCTGGCACATTTCAATAAAGATATATGTCCTTGTAAAGGTTACCTATCACACTTTCAACTGGGAAAAAACACACAACATGATCCATCTACTCAGAAAAAGAATCACCAGCTGTGTGGCTAAATCTTCCCAAAGATTCTAAAATAGCATGTAGCTCATCATTATAGCAGTAACCACACAGAAGAGTTAAAGTAACCTACCCAAAATTCATGCTCAAACCAAGCAAGTGCAGTGTTTGCTGACTAAAGACAGGTTGTGAAATGTCATAACCAAATCCCCATTTCCTCTTCCCTTTTTTATTTGTTGTTGTTTTGGGGTTTTTTTGGCACTGGGGATGGAACTCAGAACCTTGTGCTTGCGAGGCAGGGGCGGTGCCACTGAGCTAAATCCCCAGCCCTTTATTTGTTCAGTTTTGTTAATTTTAGTTCAAATTTTTGCTAGGAATTAAAAGTCAAATAAATTGCAACAGATCCAAAGTTGGAAACAAAGTACTTTCTGTCTCTAAGAGTAGAAAGTAAATTACCAGATATGATAAAAAAAATACAGTGAATGTTTAATGTATTGAATGGATTCACAACGTTTACCTTTCATTGTCATTTTGACTCTGAAGAAGAGCCAGAAGTTGCACAGTGCCAGATCCAGTGAATAAAGTAGATGAGGACACTGTAATTTTTTTAATGAGCCTGCCTTTCCATTGGATAGCATTTGGCAATAGACAAAAGAGGACTTCCAGAACTGATTCAGAAAGTGTCAAGAACAAGAATGATGGAGTAGGTGTGCTTAGAGCAAGGGGAAAGTATTTTGAGAAGATTAGTGGCAATGTGTCTTTTACTGTAATAAATTTTTTTTTTTTGGTACCAGGGATCAAACTCGGGTCCTTGCACTTGCACAGCAGGCGGCAAAACCACTGAGCTAAATCCCCGGCCCTGTAATAAATTTTTTTTAACATTCACTGTATATTTTGATCACCTTATATGTCTCATTAAAAAGCAAATATTTATGATCAACTGCTTTTTTTAAGGCATTTTGTAGCAATGTCACTATTAGTTATCTGCTTTGCAAGAAAAGACTTTAAGGCTAGAAAAGATCTCTAAAAGATTTAACCCACTCCTTTGCTTTCATATAGGAAAATTAAATAATAAAGTACTGTTTGGGTGAAAATGGTAATTGTCTCCTTGCAAAAATATCATGTGAAAAATTTCACTTTCGGTATTACATTTTCCAAAATTTCATACCAAAGGGTTTGTGCAATGATTTTCTATGTGTCACTGACAGTCAGGTGTAACAAGGCGGGTGCTTATATACATGGAGCTACCAGACCTGACCCAGCAACTCACCCTGGGCCCTGCGTGACAGGTCATAGTTGATGAAACAGCAGGGGTCCCCATGTCACCCATGATAAGCTCCTCTCCTTTGTATCCCTCTTACTTTCAGGAGGCTACAGCTCTGGCACTTGACCAGTGGTATGTGGGTGCTAAGTGGCCACACCGCCAGCCTGACCCTGGAATGGGCACTTCTGCTGAGGCTGTTGGTGTGGTCTGAAGCCACACCTCCAACCAGGTAGACATTCGGGCCAGCTTCTTCGGGCAGCAGATATTCTCACAGAGGCAAGCAGAGATGTCCTTGCGCTGGTGGCAGAACAAGACAGCACCCCCACTGAGGGAATAACGGAGGCCCCTGGCACCACAACCATGCATATCCTTAAAGGGGACTTCAGGAAGCCCTCTCAGTAGCCATTTGCTGGCTATCTTGATAGAGAAGACTTCTGATTCTTCAGAGCCACTGATTTCAGTCAATTATTTCAGCCTTTCAAAGGCAAATTAAGGAAGCTAGAAAACAATACACTATAACAGCAACTAAAACCCAAAGAAAACTGCTTCCAGGTTTCTGAAGGCAAAATAACCGATATCACCTGCTAAAGAAGCATTTATTTATTTATTCACTGTTTTAAAGTGTTTCACTGCTTAAAATTCTGCAGCCACATTCTTGGTTATGTATTTTAAAACTCAGACATTTTCCAATAGCTGTGAATTTGTTTAAATGAAACAACTATATCATATTCCAATTGTTAAACCAGTCATACTACAGTATTCAGAGGATTTAATTAAAATCCAAAGTTCTTTTTCATGTAATACTGTTGATCAACAACTTTCCCCAAATCACGAGAAAGGATAATTTGACAGGGCCTTAACTTTCACATGGAGGGAGTACACCACTTCTGGGTGAGGGTGAGAGAGCAGGTTCCTCCCCAGAGACAGGAGGGTTCTCCCCACAAGGGAGCTGCCCCCACAAAGACTGGGGATGGGTGTCTAGACACTGCATATTTTCTATGTCAGGCACTGGGACTGAGATTGTGTTTTAATCAGGCATTTCCTTCATGAGTCAAATCACTGCATCCTGTTCCATTTGTGTAATAGACACTGCCTCAAATCTAAGTAGTTTCAACATCTTATCCAGAATACTTTTGTCTGCTTTTAAGACAAAGAAAATAAACATTCTGCAAATTAGTGTTATATTTTTATGTTGGGTAACACCTTCCCCCTTTTTAAGAACATAATTTTTCTTCATTTTGGTTCTTTCTCCTTTAAAGAAATGTTAATGTCACTTTTTCTCACAACAGTGCACCTCACAACTGTGTACTCAGAAGATTCTGTCCCATTGATTGCGTTCTTCACCACATAAACAGGAATACCACTCACAGCCAGAAGGGTCTCGATATACATTCTAGGCTGGCCTCAAACTTGTAGTGATCCTCCTGCCTCAGTCTCCCAAGTTCTGGGGTTACAGGCTTGTCACCATGCCTGGCCCATATTGCATTTTTAAGGAAAAAGGATTTCAGTATTAGGATGGCCAGAAGGTTTAGATGAACATATTTATATTAACACAAAAAAGTTTCCCCAATCCAGGAAACTGTCTAAAAGCCAATGAAACCCAGGTGTGATGCAGCACACCTGTAATCCCACCACTCTGGATACTGAGGCAGGGGGATCACCAAAAGTTTGAGGCCAGCCTGGGCCACATAAGTGAATTCAAGGCCAGACTGAACAACATAGTGAGAACCTGTCTCAAAAAAAAAAAGCCAATGAAACTCGGTTGGAAACAAGGATCATGTGTACAACGTGATCTGATGTCAGCACTAGTGGCTCAAGGGAGTGCATCAAGTTTTACTTTTTCTTTAAATAATCTTCATGCTAGACATTTCTCCTTACACAGAATACTTGACTTTGAGCTCTTGAATCTGTCTCTGTATAGTGGAAGAAATCTGAATTCCTTGGATGATCAGGTACTAAGGCCATAAACTGCGAGCCTGTGAAGTAGTAAACTGCACTGTTGGCCACCAGTGCTGGGGGTGGGGACTGAGCAACTGAAACATAACTCATTACATGTCAGTTTTTCCCCATCTGCATTAATTAGAGATCTGGCTTTAAGTCTATAAATTATGTTTTAAATTATCTATAACTGATATTCGAGTAGGGGAAGATGGATATACTTAGTTGTACTGTTATACTTTAGGCTATATTAATTTCTGTGGGGTTTTTTTTTGTTTTGTTTTGTTTTGTTTTTGGTACCAGAGATCGAACTCTGAACCTTTTACTTGCAAGGCAGGCGGCAGAACCACTGAACTAAATCCCCGGCCCAAGGTTATATTAATTTCTGGTAAACTATGCAGTTTGTGACTTAAAACATTTTCTCACAAAGAAAGTGTAACTTAATGTTAACAATTTAAATACAGAAAGAATTAAGCAACTCAAAATAAACATGAAAAGTGTAAAAACAGATTATGTATTTATTTTCCTTAAATAGAACTATAGTTATACATCAATTCTCTTGCTGCTAATTAGGTCCTCCTAACTATGTCAAAGCTCTCTAGAATTTTATTTTGCTTTTGGAAATCTTAAGATGTGCTATTAGGGGTTAGGTAATGGTATCTACATATACAAAAGTTTTATATAAAGTAACTGTTATTTTTTTTAAGAGCACTACCAGTTCTATTAGTTTTGATACTTTTTGGCCTCTTTCAACTTCAGCCCCAAGCAACCACCACTCTGCTTTCTATCACTACAGTTTGCTTTTGCTAAAGTTTCATTTAAATACAACCTTTTTTGTTTCCTTTGGGTTGGACTTTTCATGTAAGATAATGCTTTTGAGATCTATGCATATTGCAAGATCAGCAGTTCATTCCTTTTACTGCTATTGATCTGTTCGTGCACCAGCTGACAGAGAACGGGCTGGATCCAAGCTGAAGTTATAACGAATAAAGCTTCTATGAACATTTAGATAGAGGTCTCTCTGTGAACAGGATCTATCGTTTCTCAAAAGGTGCTGGTTTATATGGCATGTTTACATCTAGCTTTATAAGACACTGCCATCATGTGGGTTCTGCATTCTTACATTTCCTTCTAGACTTAATTTCTGTATTCTTTTTAGTTTTGCATATGAATCTCTATTTCTGTAAAGACCATCTTTTCCTCATTTAGTTACCCTGGAACTTCTGAGGAAAATAACTGACCACATATATATGGGTCTATTTCTGGACTCCGTTCAGCCCCACTAAGCTAAATGAACATTCTGAATGATTATAGTAGCCTTGGAGTGAGTCTTGAAATCTGGTACTATTAAGTTATCCAATTTTTACTTTCTAAAATTGTTGTTGGTATTCCATATCCTTTGAAGTGCCATACGAATTTTAGAACCAACTTTGTCAGTGTCTACAGAAATCTTGCAAGGATTGTGACTGGGAAGAAGGGACATCTTCACAACAGGGCTGCCTGACCAAAGAACACAGTGCATCTCCTTCATCCATTTGGGCCCTCTTTTAACTATTCCTTGTCTGCACAATGGCATCTACCTGTTTAGTCATGTGGTTCTCTAAGAGCAGAGGGTACAGATGATAGCACCCAATGTGTGGAGAGGCTTTAGAGGGGCAGGTAAAATGGATGATATGGGTATAGCCAGTTTGAGACACTACACCGGGCACTCCAGACCAGTGAGGCTGCAGGGGCCATCTGGTGGACCAGCCACCAAGTGTCTCCTCTGCCAGCACTGAAGCTCGAGGGCGACACTGGAAGCAGACAAAGGAAGAGTATTTACGTTTAAGACAGAAAGTAGAGCCTGCTAGGAAGAGAGAGATAAGGCCCACCTTGCAGTTTTAGAATAGGGTGCTGCAATGGATTACAAGAGGACCAAGAATGATGCAACCCAGATGTCCACGGTGACCTCAAGCACACTAAGGACTGAGGGAGGTGGGAATGAGGACAATGACAAAAATGTAACTGAGTGAGTGGTTTGGCCAGGAGCAGTACAAAATTGGATGTTGAAATAGCTCAAGCCTCAGAGAACTACCAAAGGACACCATCCAGAAAGTGAAGATTTCAATAGGAAGAGAAAAAATATAGCTAGGTTCTTTTTTTTGGTACCAGGGATCAAACTCAGGACCTTTCGCTTGCAAGGCAGGTGGCAGCATCACTGAGCTAAATCCCCGGCCCAGAGAGAAAATATATGTAAATCATGTATTAGAAAAATTGCATCTGGACTATATTAAAAACTCTTACAACTCAACGATGAAAAGACAACTCAGTTTAAAAACAGATAAAGGACTTTAGGTATTTACCCAAAGAAGGTAGAGAAATGGCCATAAGAACAGGAAGAGATAGATGTCAACAGAGAAATGCAAATCAAAACCACACTGAGAAATGTCATTACACCTACTAGGTGGCTAAAACAAAATGGCAGATAATAATAAGGGTTGGTGAGGGTGTGAAAGAATCAGATCCTTCACTCAGTGCTGAGGGTCAAGGATAGAAGATGTACACTGTGCAGCTACTGTGGAAAACAGTTTTGTGGCTCCTCGAAATGTTAAATCTAGAGCTACCCTATGACAATTCAATGTTAGGTTTACACCCAAGAGAAATGAAAACATCCACACAAAAAATTGTGCATACATGCTCATGGCAGCATTTAGAATGGCCCAAATGTGGAAACAACTCAAATGTCCATCACCTGATGAATGAATAAACTATATCCATACAATGGTATATCCATACAGTGTGTGGGTATATCCACACAATGCTGAGGTAACATTATAACACGAACAGGCTTTATCAGCATTATGCCAAGTGAAAGAAACCTGACACAAAGACCATATACTGTGTGATTGTATTTATAATGAAGAGCCAAATCCATAGAGGCAGAAAGTATATTAGTAGTTGCCAAAAGGTCAGAGAGATTGACAAGTGAGGTGTTACTGTTAGTGTGCATGTGTTTTGTTTTGGGGGCAACAAAAATATTCTAAAATTATACTGATGATAGCTGCAGAGCTGTGTGAATGCTAAAAACCACTAAACTGCACAAAGTGCTGGATTTCATGGTATATGAATTACCTATATCAACAAAGCTATTACTAAATCAGGAGAGGGGGAGAGGATTACTCTAGAAGTGGCAATAGAAGCCAGCACAATACACCTTTGCCTGAGTAAGTAAACAAGTGGAATGGATTCCACTAAAGGTAGCTGCAGCAAACAACACAGGCAGAGGGTTTATCTCCGTGAGGATAAAGACAACCTCTGTCTTCCAAAGACAGAAGCAAGAGAGGCCAGCATACCTAAGACAAGGCACAGAGGTGTGAAAGAGAAGTTGATCCTGGACAAGCCCTGAGAGCAAAAGACAGGAGGAAGCCAGGTGGTGTGCCAGCCATAGCTGGTGCTGGAGAACCTTCCCTTTCTGACCAAGGATTAGTCTTGAAGAAACTCATCTGCACATAGGACAAGTCTGGTACCAGATATGGGGGGAGGGGGCACAGACACATGGTCTGGTCTTAAGAAGGATGGTGTTTCCTCCAGGGCAACAGGTGGCCCCTGGGGCCTGAATTCAGCATGTGGCTGGGACATGATGACAGTTGACAGTTGTATCTGCCAAGAGCAAGGGGGCAGCACAGACCAGGGATAGGGAAGAACTGCTCTCACTTCATAGTAGCCCTGTTACAACGTTCAGAGCAAGATGAGTACTATGACCAGAAGGGACTGAGGCAGCCAGTCAGTAACAGTAACAGCCAAGGCTATGGACTCACAGGATGGCAAGTGACCCAGAAACGTTTACCCAGTTATTTAAAGACCGATATTATGGCACTTACTTAAAGTGAAACCTAGCATTCCAGGATAAGTAAAGAGAGTAAAATCACTACCAGGCTCCCCTTGCTTGCTTCTTCTGGGTCTCCTCCAGGGGCCTCAGAAGTGCCAACTCCCCAACTACATCTCAGGCCCACACAGACTGCAGGTGTCTCCTGCTTGCTGTTCCTACTGGCTGGCTGTCCACTTGAGGAAAAATGCTGCCTGGCAGTCCTAACCACTCCATTGAGAAGCTAAAGGAAAGAAATCCTGTGCCCTTCTCTTCCCAGCATTGTGGCAGGTCCGATCCTAACCTGTAAAACACAGACAAGCTACTCCTGGGTCCCAGCAGAGTCCTCAGTACAGGATGCTTTCCACCTTTATTTCAAAACAAATAGGAAACAAAAAATGGAGGCTCTAATTGGAGGTATAAACAAGCAGAAAAATCTTTGTGTTCAGTCTCTATTTAAATTACTGAATTTAACAATAACAGTTCTGCATATAAGTTAAAAATGAGAAAAAAAAAAGAGCAAATAAATTTTCTACTAAATCCAGGTTCTCAATATCTAAAAGCTTAAAGCCCAGCACAGCGAATCTGTATATTAGAGGTTTACATTAACCACTAATAACACGTACACAATATGCATGATGATAATGATCAGAATTATAATGACAAATACACTTTTTTTTAAATTCTGGAAGATCAAATATCAATCTGTTAAAAGTGACCATCTCTCAGGTAGGATTAGAAGTAGGATTCATTTCATTTCATTTCACATTTGTTTGATTTTTTTCATTCTTTTTTTTGGGGGGGTAGTTTTGTTTTTTGAGACAGGGTCTCATGTTGTTTAGGGCTGGCCTTGAACTCACGGCAATCCTCCTGCCTCAGCCTTCTGAGTGCTGAGATGACAGGCATATGCCACCATACCCAGCTTCATATTCTTTCTACAATTAAAAAAAAATAGAAAAAGGAGTATTTTAAAAAAGAAATCATAGGCCTCCAAGCAAAAATGGAAAAGGAAATAAGAAAACTATAAAAATCAGCTAGTAAAAATTGTAAGGTTTAGTCATACCATCCCATCTCATCCATCTCCATTCTCTCCCCATATTCAGGCTATCTATTCAGGCTAGTATAAAACTACCCACTGTAAAAGAAGGAAAGACTCTTCAATCTACTTGTCTTTCAGAACCTTAACATCATTTTCTCTGGAGTCTAAGTAGTACTTAGGACATTTTCTTAGTTCTTACTTACTGAACTACAAAATGACTTACTGGGAAGGAAATATTAATTTCTTTTTTTATTTCAGAGTAGGAAAATTTATTGGGAAACAGGAATGGGGAATAGAAATAGCTCCTGAGAGACAGGAGGGGTCCCAAATGGGTTGCCCAAGAAACATTAATTTTAACTAATATTGATACACATGCAAGAAAATTTCATCTTTGGGAGATTCACAGAACCAAAGCTGTCCTCTCCTGCTCTAATGAAAAGATAAAAACTCAGAAATAAACAAAGTCCACACCTCTATTTATTTATAATGTATGCCCAAATTAACTTAAAAAGGAATTCAGGAAGATAAAGCTATCAGACCACCAAACTAGCTCCAGTGAGGTTACACAGCACACCTGACACACAACGCCTCAGACTCTGCAATTCCTCTTGGAGGGAAGCTTGTTCCACACAGTCCATGGACCCACCAGGGCCCTCCACAGCTCCATGGACAAGGGCCAGCTACAGCAGGTACTAGGGACAGAGACCAGAAACACTGGGCAACAGGTGTTATAGCACCCAGGGCTTCCACTTGAAAAGCCTGGAGAGAAGGGCACTAAGATACTATAAAATTGCCCACTGTAAAAGTGACATGGCTCCCTCCAGATGGAGGGAGTCACAAAACTTACTGAAAAGATGTTCCACTTATTTTCCTTATTAAGTCTATGATCCTTTTTAGAAATACTTCCACTAGAAAAAGTTAAAGTGAGAACTGCCCACTGGTTAGAAACAGGGAATCTGAGGAGTACATTCCTAGTATTCCAGATAACCAAAACTTTAAGCTTCTTTAGTCAATAGAACTGAGTAACTCACCTAAAGCAATGACTCTTCCCTCAGCCCCTGGACCCAGCTCCAGCCTGCTCTGTCTCCTCTTGCTGCAAGGCTCCCTGATCACAGGACTAGGCCAGCCACTGGTCCTCCAGGCCTATAGCAAGTGAGCTCAAGAACCAGGACCTTGGAAGAACAGGATTATTCACTGTGCCTCCCAGAACCAAGTGACAACAACTACCAAGGTACCACTATACTAAGTCCAAGATATCTGATGCTCACTTTACTAACAGCTCTTAACACCACACAAGAAAGTATAAAACTTTACTAACCACTTTACTTTGTTGTGGGTTTTTTTGGTACCGGGGATCAAACTCGGGTCACTGCGCTTGCGCAGCAGGCGGCAAAACCACTGAGCTAAATCCCCGGCCCATAACCACTTTACTTTGTATTGCATTCTCACATCTGGAACTCGAAACATGTCCAGCATTGCATTCATAATGTAGTGTAAGCATGATCCACTGGTTAATAAGCCAGCACAAAACAGAATTTTGCTCCCTTCCTAGCTTTCCTCTTTGCAGATATTATCCCATTTAATCATCTCAGCTATTCTCCCTGATTACTGCAGGTCCTTTCTGTGCACTGCATCTCACACAGTCAAAAGCAGATAGGGCTGAGGAGTTAGCTCGGTAGTGCTGTGCCTGCCTCACAAGTGCAAGGTCCTGAGTTCAATCCTTGGTACAAAAAAAAAAAAAAAAAAAGGCAGATACACCACTACACCACTCTTTTAGTAGAGGGGTGAAAGCTATGGACAAGGAGGGATGACCTCATGGTTTTTAGCAAATACACAGCTGAGAGGTAAAAATTCACAGTGAGTGTATGCAATGCACATGGTGAAAAGGTAAAGTTATGTTTAAAGAGTCTACAGGTATGGAAGAGTCTACAGGTATGAGTATAGCTTAGTAGTGGTAGAGCATGAATGAGGCCCTGAGTTCAATCCCCAGCACCACACACACACACACACACACACACACACACACACACACGACAAGTCTAAAAATGCTATGTATACACTAATAAACAAAATTCATAGTGTTTTTATCATAGTAAAGGTTATACAAGATTATAGAGTACTGATGACTTCCTATCCACAATATTTTGATTTTTTTCACTAGATGGTAAAAAGATGAAACTCTCAGGATTTTTACTGGTTCTTTTTTTTTTTAAACATGGATAGCTAGTTTTGTATCTTCGAGTTTGAGCCTTTTTGAACCATTCCTTTGATATTTTATTCACAGCATTGTGCCAAAGTCAAATGTTAGATTACACTATCAGAAGGATGGTATTATATGAACTTACTACCTAATCGCTTCAAAGCACCTTTTAACATGTAGCACATGGGTAAGGGATGAAAAAGAAAGGGTGTTTTAAATAGCAAGGACTAAATGAAAGAAGCACCAGAGGAATTTTACTTGAACCTTCAGCAAGCAACAAAGTTAAAAGTAAATTAAAATGCAGGAAGTGAAACTCCAATTTCAAACTAAATACCAATTTTAAAAATCAATTAAAATTCTAAGAATAACTGGAGAGAAAGACCAAAATAGCAGATTAAAAACAAAGGAGGCTGGGCATGGTGGCACATGCCTTTAATCCTACCACTCCAGGAGGTTGAGGCAGAAGGACTGTCACGAGTTCAAGGCCATCCTGGGCTACATAGTGAGTTTAAGGCCAGCCTGAACTACACAGTGAGACCTTATCTCAAAAAAACAAAAAACAAAACAAAACAGAAACAGAAACAAGTCTGCACATCAATAATACTCAGAGTAGAAAAAAATCACATCAATTCCATTTACATCTACATTAAGGTAGTTAAAACAGTGCTGCACAAAGAACGTGTGTACAAAAAAAGGTCAAACATAAAAGTGGCCAACAAATGCAATTTATTTTTCTTTCTCTTTCTAAATTTTGAGACAGGGTCTTCCTAGGTTGCCCCACAATCTTCTTTACCTCAGCCTCCTGAACAACTAGAATTACAGGCAGGCAACACCACACCCAGCTAACATGGAAATTCTGAACTCATCTCAAAGCTAGTGTGCTTGCATTTTAAAATGCTGCTAAGATCCCAAGTTATCAAGTAACTGGAAAAATTATTTTTAATTGCTTCCCCATTATGCCATAAAATTACTCAGCTAATTTAAAAATACACACGATAACAATGCATATTAATTAGATACTGACTTTAAAAAAACACCATAAATAACTTAGGGGAAAAACTGGAAAAATCTGAATATGGACTCAGTATTCAAATTCATATTTGGGAATTTTATTTCATTGATGTAATAATAGTATTAAGAGTAAAAGAATGTCCTTATTTTTAGGTGGTGGTGATACAAATGAAGTTTCACAGGTGAAGTGTTATGACACCTGCAACTTCTCTTTTTTTTGTTTTAAGACAGGGTCTCACTATGCAGTTAGCCTGGTCTTGAACCCACTATGTAACCCAGGCTGGCCTCAAACTTGCGGTGGTCCCCCTAACTCAGCCTCCAGAGTGCTGGGATGACAGAGGCGTGTCACCACACTAAGCTGCTGCAACTTACTTCTATCCAAGAAGCTGAATTAAAACAAAACAAAACATAGACACATATAGTGCTTTAAAGCAAAATGTCAATTACTGAAGCAAGAGAGTAGATACACAGATAAACACTGTACTATTCTTTCAACACTTAACATAATTAAATGTTTTCTTGAAAAAACTAGAAAAAACACACAATACTGTTGTTACAAACTGAGCTGGTTTTCTAGCAGTTTTTCAAATTGCTCGTCCCTTCTGGGCCTGAGACACAGGATGCAAGGACAGCTCCAATGAAACGTGCTATGACATGCGGCCTGCTATGTCCTTCAGAGCAATTCTAAGAACCAAGCCTCCATTAGTGCCTCCACTTACAAAAGCATCACCCTTAACAAATCTAATGAGCCAGGCACAGTACTCTGAAACCCAGTGGATTACAGGCTGCATTTTCCCAGCCTGCATTTCCATTACAATATTACAAAGAGCTTAAGCGCAGGATTTCAGATCTATCACTTCAGGCCTGAGGACAAACAGGAGGGACTCTACCACACATAGCAAACAGAATGCCACATCCTTCAAGGACAAAAATGCAAACAAGTACTGTAATTTCTAACAAAAGGAGGAAAACTTTCAAACAAAAGTTGAAAACAGTCTTAACCAACAATTACACTGTATTAGGGTAAAAAGGAAAACATGTTACAGCACACCAATAAGAGATGAAGAAGGAAAAAAGTTTTCAATAGCCAGGAACAAAATGAAAGGAGTGACAAAGGAATTCTGCTTGAACTTTCAAAGATCCACAAAGTATAAATTAAAATGTAGCAAGAAAAACTAATTTGGAACTAGATATTGATTAAAAATATTTATAGAATGCCGGGGATTTAGCTCAGTGGTTCCAGCGCCTGCCTTGCAAGCGCAAGGTCCCGAGTTCGATCCCCGGGACCAAAAAAAAAAAATATTTATAGAGAGAGGACGATTGTGACGGAATCAGAGGTATACAGGAAAGCCCAACTCTGGGAACTTTTCACTTTATACTCCTTCAACTACACAGAAGCTAGTCCCAGAGCTAGATGCAGATTGAAAGTTCAAGTCTACTTTTCCAATTCCTTAAGTCATGATGAAGGGCACTTGCGCTTAACAAGTGACAATTACAATCACAGACGTCACTAAAAAGTGCAAGCTTTAGTGTCCTGGTAGCTCATACCAATCTCACTCATTACTATGATGCTCACATCAAACACATAAACACCCTCACTTCAGCAAATTAGAGTGAAGAGCCCTCCTGAAGTTCATTACTGTGACACAGGGCAGCAATCAAAAGCAAGAAAGGTAGGAAGTGTTAATAAAACAGCACAAATGGACCATTTCTCTAATGAATCTGGGTCTCTCCCACCATCCAAAAAGCATTCCACTATTTTACAGCTGTAGATCATTATGAAATTTCTCATCCAAAAAATGTTGATCTAAGTGACAACTATATTACCTATTCAAAAAATTAATACTTTAAGTAAAAAATTAATATATAAACACTTCAACACAAACATTTCCTTTTACCTACCTACATGGCACTCCACAAAGGCAATTCTCAAAGGACTTATAAATTTATCTAACATACCGGTGTTAGGAACAGGGAAGGAAAGATGGTTGTTTTCTAAGCGCAGTACCTGAGAGGGGAAACATGACACTGCTCGCTTACTAGCACATTTCCTTCTATCGTAAAGAACATAACTTATATTAAAGTAACAGCAAAATCAACGGTTATTATAAATGTTGGAAATGAACTGAAGTTTATACCTTTAGTGAGGCTAGTGGATGTTCTGGACCAAGTAAACTCCAATGAAAGGAAGCCAGATCTTCATCAGGTAGTATGTGATTTCCTATAATATAAATGTAGACAACATCATATAAATGTGGATAAACAATCATTATTAAGTGACACAAGGAAACTTCCAAATCACTGCATGTTTGTTTATATATCACATACAACTTCCAAATTTGTTGACACATTACATACAACTTCCAAATAGCAACGGAGAATATTTCTTCACTGTCTAACATAAAATAACGTACAGTAAGCAGATTCCTTGCAGCAGCCTCAAGTACAATTCTAACAACATTTAAACTAAGGGCTGCACAATGGTACAAACCTAAGCAACTCCCCAGCATAGTATTAATTAAATAAACACAGTCTGTGAAAGGTCAGTCTGATAAGACCAACTAGACACAAGTTTTCAGTTATTCATGAAACAGCTGTGGCTCAAACTTTTATGTCCTAAGTGCAACAGCCAAATGTGGAACCTGCAGTTATAAAATCTTCCTTACTAAGACTAAATGATAATTAAGGTAGCATGAATCATCACCCACAAATACATGTGACAAAGTACATCCTACAACAGTACGCTGAGTCACTGAGCTGTCTGTCCTATTTGTTACTGCTGTCTCAGTCTACCAATAAGTGCATTCAACTAAGATTTTGGTGGGGGAGTACAGTACTGAGGATTGAACCCAGGGCCTCATACCTGCTGGGTGTGAAATACATCCCCAGCCTAAGAAACATTCTGGAGGGAACATGCTGCTTTCACAGTATCACTGAATGCCTAATACACTAATAACTGCAGTATGCTGGTTATTTCAATGCAATTTAAAAGCAGCAATTTCCTAAATAACTCTGTGACTTTTATAACATGACTTAATCATCTCCATATTAAGATACTTATTAATTAGCTGCTGATGGAAAGCAAAGCAATGTGAGATCATTTGCAATACCACTAAATGATAATACTCCAAACACACAAACACATTGTAAACAGAGATATATGAATTACCAAGATGTCCAGACCAGCAAAGTTAAACCTTAAATGTCCAGGTTGACTCTACATATGCGGCTTTCCTCTGTTAATGGATTGTGCAAAATTTAACTGTGAAATATTCAGTGTCAGACAGTGTGTGTGTGTGTGTGTGTGTGTGTGTGTTGGGTTTTTTAAGGATTCAATTAGAAAAAAATATTAAGCCAACTCCAACATCAACTCTACAAAAACGTAGCTCAAATACCTGAAATGAATATTCCACCCAACATTCCTAAAACAAAAACTTATACAGCTAGCTACATTTTCTATTACAAAAGGGAAAAGAAAGATAAGCTTTCTCATTTGAGGACACTGGAACTTTTAAAAAATCTAAAATTTAAAAAAAAAAGCTCATCAATTAATTATAATTTGCCTAAACTATATGAGGAGATTCTAAAGCCTAAATTAATTTGATAAAATATTACTTTGTTTTTCATTTATTTCAAAATTTCACAATGTAATCACTAGAAAAGAATGAGCTAGCATTATCTCCCAAGAAATGTACTCAATACCTCTTAAATAAGAAAATCAAGTATTCTTCCACATTTCAAATTTACTAACACCTCCATGTTCTAAGAGCATGTAAGTTTCACATCCATTGAAAGTCAATGAATATGAAGTCATTTTGCATAAACACCCAAGCAAACACAGAACATTCCATACAATGTACCACCCACCCACACAATTCACTTTTATCAAAGTATCCTTTTATATTTTAATATTTCAAAATATATTTACATTAATTTATAATCTTCCAAATCCCAAGTCACAAGAGTTCCCTAAGAAACTAAATTTGAAATTAGACCCCTATAAATAATTTGTAAAATCAGTTTTGTTAACTGATTTCTTATAGAATAAAACATTTTAGAATTTTTATAGAACTCTTTCTGATAACTAGGGATTTCTAACAATGACCCACAATATAACTTTCCTCTCAAGCAGGCTAGGTATGGGCTGCTAAGCTTCCCAGGATACAAAATGAAGGCAAGCACAGTAACTTTACCAGAGACCAAGCCACTTCCAAATGGGCCCCAAATCCCACCAGAATCAGAGTCTCATCAGAGGAGTAATGTGCTCAAACATATTTACTTACATTTGAACACAATTATTACAAACTCAACAAGTTAGAGCTGGGTGTTAAAGCAGCTTAAGACATGCACACTGAAAGCACAGAGAAGATGGCTGACAAGAGCAAAGACAGAAAATACACAAGGCAGATGTGATGTGGAAGAGGAGCACAGCACCTCTCAGAAACATAGTACATAAAGGAAATTAAGAAAATCTCAAGTAAAACAAGATTTCATTCTTTCTTAGAATGAAGCTTAAAGAATTCCTCCAAGAGAGTATTCTAAAAAATTACACATTCACTTAAAATAGTTTTTGTTTTTCTTTTAAACTAGTGAGTGTCTGGAATATGAGGGGGATCACAACATGGCTAACTCCACACTATATTCTTCCGTTATAATCTTGCTAAAGGTTGTCTAAGTTTCATAGTGGCCGTGTGTTAACACATATGATTTAGAAATGTTATTTTTCCAAAACTTTGAGTTTACTCACAAGATCAGGTTTTTCGGCCCAGGTAGAATATATAAATAAACTGCTCAAGAAGAAAATCAGTACATCATCAAGTCCAAAAAATATCACAAAGAATGCTAAGGAAGAGGCCATTCCTTGATTCTTTTAAATTTAAGATACACACACCATCTGCCTCGCAAGCACATGATCCTGAGTTCGATTCCCGGTACCAAAAAAAAAAGTAAGATACACAATCAAAACATTTGAGCACTGAAATAACTTAAAAGGTCAATATGCTCACAGTATAATAACTCCCTTATAAAGTAAAATAAAGTTTTCACACTGCTCTACCTACCTAACAAAGCAGCAAAAATGGGAAAACGATTTGGGTTCAGGTCCAGCTGCTTGGCAACTTCATGCATCAGATACTGGCTTGTCGTGAGACTTTTCCCGTTGCGGCTCAGTTTAAGGGCATGGGCACTGAAGTAGTAGGGGATGTTGCACAGTGCATAATCAGAGTCATATGCCACCAAGCCATGGAAACCATTCTCTCTGCAGAAACCAATCACTTCTTGATGGTGATCCTCAATGCTCTGTGCAACCTACACAAACGAGAAAAAAACTTCATCAGGTGTAAGACAAAATCACAGCATCAGGCTCAACAAGCAGACTTGCTTACACAGAAATGGAAAAGTTAGAAAAGAACATTATCCAAGAAAACCAAATGGTCAAAAAGTGCCATAATAAGGCGTGCAGCACATTGCACCAGCAGGAAATCTCAGTGGGAAATCAGATTTCAAGTCACCTTATGTCAGTAACTTACGCTGCCAGCCAGACTGCTAAACTAATTTTCTATTCTTGTCAAATTCAAAGACCACTCTGCTGAAAATGCACAGAGCTGGCTGGCCCTGTGACAATGATTTGAAGTAAGAGAGAGAAACAAGGAGAGAAAGACAAAGGAGGAAAACAGTGAGAAGGAGGAAGACAGAAAAGCCTCCCATGTTCGGGGCAAGCAAAAGAAGTAGATCAAATGTGTCATCAAGTAGGTACAATAATCAGAAAAATTTTAAAAAACAGTAAAGATCAAGCATTATCCTTCACAAATGTGTCCAATAGTTCTACTCTCTGTGGCAAGAAGTGCAGGGAAACAATATAAGGGTACACATGCTCATTCTAAAAATAACTGCTCCTTGTTGTCCTGTGCCCCCCACACAATGCCAGGACTACCATTTGGGTTAGCTCTAAATCACCTGTCCTTTTAGTGATGAAAAATGTAAGCCAAAGTTTCTTTTCTTGTAATGAACCCTCACCACAGAACACCCAGACCAGCTCCAATTTCAAGCCCTTTGAAGTCTCCCTAAACCTAGAAATATACCCAAAAGCACTAAAAAAAAAAAAAAAAAACAACTCTCCTAAAATATTTCAAATCCAACACCACGGATTTCTCTCCTGTTGTTTCCAATGCTCATTTGTCCGACACAAATCCTAGAAGGTTTTTTGTTTCTACAAAAGATAAGGAATTTTAGAGGATAGAATTTTACATTAAATCAAGCAATTAACAATGAAAAATTTACTCTCCACAGAGCATTAGAGATATTCATGTGCCCTTATCCTGAAATCTCTAGAACTATGTTAATACATAACTGTATTGAGTGAAATTTTAATTTAAATTCAAAATTAAGTTCTAGCATTCAATAGTCACATGTGAAAAGAAGCTAACATTCTCACTGCACATCACAGACATTTCCATCACCTCAGAAAATTCCACTGGGCACCACTTAGACTTAATGTCATTTCTCAGTGACTTTCAAAATAAAAGTGGTTATCAAATCTTGCTGGAATGTTAGCTGTAATGAAATCTCACTAAGACATTTAAAGGAAAAATAACTAAGTTCTCTTGTTAAAAACTTCAATATTTTACTCAATACAAAAAATAAATAAAACACCCAATTAGTCAAATATTATTCCTTTGAATAAGTTTATCCCTTTGAATAAGTTTATCCCTAAAGCTAAACACCATGTATACCAGTTAAAATAGAATAGTTTTAAAAAATCTAAAATTAGACCAGTTTCATTCTCTCACTTCCAGAAATGGTAATCCCTAAGTCCAAGTTCTTTACCTCAAATAATTTTATTACACAGAACTTTTGTATTAAAGTATTTCTAAATCCCTAAAAACTACTGGCTGTATTCCAGACATCTCTAACAGTAAGTCTGTGTATCCAAAGCAGAGGCCCTAAATGAAAGACCAGTGAGTCACCACTCCCTGCCCCACTTGCACCTCGCAGGAGTTCTAGAAAGGGCAGGCAGCGTGACTGTGTGCCCTAGGAGTCATGTGATTCGTACGAGGAAGCCCAGAATAAAAACCCAGGCAATTATCACATTCTGTATTTTTATCAGTGAGGGGTTTACTAAACCCCTTCTTCTAGGAAACTGAGGCTGACGGCAGGCCCACCTCTGTGGTTAAGGAGCCTAAAAGATCATGGCTTATCTCCTGATTGCTCATACTGCAGTTCCCTGGCCAAGTGCTTCACAGGGTGGAGCAGACCAAGAGAGAAGGGACCAGAGAGGATGAAAGGCTTCTCATGAGGAAAGGCTTTTTAACCGAGACCTGAAGGCCGAGGTGGCCCTGAGAAGGTTTCCAAGGGGTCATGTCCCTGCAAACTTGGAGCTAGTGCAAAGGCGCAGAAGGGCAGAGGGATTCAATGAGCTCCACCTGGGATCAACAGAGGAAAAGTCTAACCTGTCAGCTTTCAAATAATGCTGTGAGTGCTGAAAAACAGTAAGCAGTATATTCAAGAGCTGTAAAATATTCATACTGTTGAACCTACCCAATATCCTCATTCCAAGAAATAGAGCCTAAAATATGCTGCCCTTACCAGATAAAAAACACAGTTAAAGCATAAAAAGGATCATGGTAACTTCTACAGAGGTACCTACAGTGTGGTAGGAAAATGTGGAGGAAATTTCACTATAAATGTCAAACAAATCATTTTAGAATGCAATAGGGTGTATTTACCAATATGTAACACTGTAGAAATACCCTGGAAAGGAAAAATCAAAATCCATCATAGTTTTAGCAGGGTGGTAGAACTGTGCTTTGAAAACATTTTAAATGGAAAAACTAATAACAAGCTGGCAAACTCCTATTAGAGCCCACACTACGGTCATCTCTGTGCTACAGCACCGCGGGCAAAATCTTTTATAGGTCTGCACCTCTCAAGAGGACAAGGACCATAGCATATGCATTTTTGTATCAAAGCTTAGTGTAAGCATCAAAAGATGTAAAACCTGTTTCATTGTGGGTCCCCAAAGATTCCTTATCTTATCTATAGATTAGTAAGATGGAGTCTCTCTCTGTCCAACAACCAGTAGAGCCTATAAAGCAAAGTGGTGTGTGGAGTTCTTCAGTTACCTCTTTCCCCCTTCTCTAACAGAATCCCTTGTTCATTCACATAAAACTTCAAGTTAGCATTTAAAAAACTAAGTGGTAGGAGGCTGAGGCAGGAGGATCTGTGAGTTGAGGCCACCCTGGGCTACACAGTGAGTTAAGACCAGCCTGAACTACAGAGACCATGTCCCCCCCAAAAGACACCTAACCGTTAATAATTCACAACTCTAATTTGCAAATGAGTAACAATACCTTAATCCTCCCCAAAAGTACACACAGCATTAAACAAACAGCTTACTGCTAGAACTACGGTAATGTCCTGAAACAAAAGATAATGGAATCACACCCATGAACAAGCACGAGTCACCCCAGCAGCAAAGATAGGAGGAGCTCACCTACCCCACTTCTGTTCATCCTTCCATTTCAATCTCCTAAGTCTCAGCCAGCAAGGAGGAGCCAGACAACCTGTCCAGCTACTAAGGTAAACTCTGATGTCTCTTTAAGCTTCCTTCAAACTTCTAGAATTCTAGTATCCTTCCCCCTATTAAAACCCATTATGAATGAGGTACAGTGGCAAATGCCTGTAATCTAGCTTCTTTGGAACCTGAGGCAAAAAGATCCAAGTTCAATGCCAGCCTGGACAATTTAGCAAGACTATCTCAAAAAACAAAAGCAAACCAAAAACCAAACAACTCATTATTCCTTTATCTCAAAAGAACAAAAAGGAGTTTAAAACCATGGGTGAAGCAGGGGCTATAGCACAGTGGCAAAGCACACTCAGCATGCTCTAAGCCCAGTGTTCAATCCCCAACACCAAAGACAAGATCAAATAACCCACAAGGGTATAAAGAGGTTATCCTTCTCGATGGGTGAATAACGGAAGTGTGGTTCAGCAGTTATTCAACTGAGAGAGAAGGGGGGGTATCTACCAAAGAAAACCATGAAAAGTGTAAAGAGTTAAAAGTTGACAGTCCAGAGTGGTGGGGAAAGACGATTCTGTACATTTGTCAAAACTCATGATAATCACAAGACTGGAAGCCTTAAGGCTAAACAAAGCCTACTAGCCTAGTGTGTCTCCTGGGTCTGGGTTAACAACTCTGACACTGCGTTGCAGGAACATCAGGGCAAAACCAAATGAACCTGCCAAAGGCAGAAGGTAGAAGGTACCAAGGAGCAAGGGGAGAGGCAGCACAGGATTAGAATCTTACTGGCACTCAAGTGAAGAGACACAGCAATGGGCAGGGACAGAAACATCGGTGAGGCTGCTATACACCCTGGCAGCACAGTCTTCTCGGTGCCTAGTGCACAGGAAACACAAATGTCCAAAGCATCTCGTAGGACCGGTAAACAAGGAAAAGCCCCCAAACTAAAGGAATATGTGTGACCCAGGGCCAACCCAAGACAGCTTGTAACAGAGCACGCTGTCAGAATGCGAAAGTAGGGTGGGTGACACAGGAATAGATCACAGCCCAAACAAAGTGATCGCATGACCCACACACTGATGACACGAATGACTACATAAATGTGGAGAGAAGACATAGCTCCTCTACAGCAGAATTCCAATATATAATCCCTGCTCCAACAGGTGGAGCTTCAGACCGCCCCACCACCAGCTGCATGTGGGCTGGACTCAATACTGCTTCCAAAGAATGAGGATGTTACAAATAGGGAAAGGGACTTCACAGCGAGACCCTGTCTCAAAACAACCAAAAACAAAAGGCAAAGGTAGAAGTGCTCACCAGAGGCACTATCTACCCACAACAGTAATCAGGTGACCAAGGCTGTGTTGTGCCATGCTGTGACAAGAAGCAACCACACCTCTGGGCTACTCTACCCCAAGCCCCTCAAAAGTGTCAAGATCAGGAGACTAGCAGAGAAGCTGCTCCAGACCAGAGGCAAATGAAGAGCTGAGGGGCCTAATGTCATGTGAGTCTTAGAACAGACAAGCACTCTAGCGGGAGGACAGGCGACATCAGAGAAGTTCACAATATGGTCACAGTGTTCCGCCAAGGCTGGTTCTTAGTTATGACCTCTGTACTAGCTGGTAGGAAGCTGACATCCATGGAAGCGCTGTAGAGGATATTTGGGAATTCTGTATTGTCTTTCCAACTTTTCTACAAAATTAAAATTATTCAAAATAAAAAGTGTTTTTAAAAAGTCAATATACTGAGATAAGACATCAGCTGAGTGACCATTCTAATTACCATCTTAAACACAGTGGTAACAGGGACCTGAGAAAGGAACCCTCGCCTGAATAGCAGTCTCATATGAAAAAGGCCCTGATATGGAGAAGGTACTCTTCTCACTGACAGAAGCAGAAAAGCAAACAAAGTATGGAATTCAGCTAACTATATATTTATGAATGACTGAGTGGGTGAATGGAGTCAAACAACTAAGAACAGTTACAAGAGGTCAAATGAACAATTCCTTAGGATCCAGGTCAAGGGTAGCCTGGTAAAAACCTAGCAGAGGATTTGATGGAAGTGAAAGGGTTTGGATGAAGATAGGAGAGAGATTCTGGACAATAATAAGACTGGCTTAAGAAAAGCTATTTAACCAAAAATAAAAATTAAGTCCTAGGGACACATGGGAGCAACACCGTTTCCTGCTCTAGTCAGTGCAATGTTTCATGTTCTTTCAGCTCTTACTTGTCTGCTTCTCCTCATGCCTGGTCAGGACTGGGAATAATACAATAAAATTTGTGTTTCAATAATTTCATTCATGAAACTCTTAATTTCATTTTTTAGAAGTGAGTAAAAACTATGAAATACAATCTTGAAAAGACTATTTTAATCACTTCCAAAGTATAAAACAAGACTCAACCCCTCAAAACTATTATAGATAGCCCATAAAAGAGGGGGGAAAATCACCCTTAGAAGGTAAATCAGACTTATATGAGCTGCCTCACAACTGAAAACCCCTGGGCTAGTAACCACTGAGACCATCTGCCACATTAAAAGTGGTGCAAGCTTAAGATCAAGGAAGTGAAAGTGGGAAACTCCTTCCACACACACCCAGGAGAGCATTCCACTTCTGCTCTCCCTGACTGACAAGGGGGCCAGCTTCTTACATAACACTCTAGCCTGACATACCAGCAAGGGACTGGGGAACCTCACAATCTCTTCCTCCTTGGTGCCCCCTCCCCAACAAACAGAGTAGGTACAGTTAATGCCGAAGAAAAGTTTAACGACAAAAGGTTACCATCTGGAGTCCCAAGGAAGTACTTAGCACTTAGCTTAGTACGCTAATTTTATATAACTATAAATTTACCACAGAATCCTAGGTCAATCTGTTAATCTCAATAGTTTTAAATGCCACTGTTTAAAAAGGGGCAGATACCTCAAAATTCCTATTTTTATAAGAAATACTAACTAAAAAGTTCTCCAGCCTTCTTGGCAAGTGTCTCCAAAAACCAGCAATAGGGACAGCCCCATCGGAAGGAAGACTTGGCCCTGCTGCTTGCTCCCAGCCAGGGAGGAAGGCACACTTCTACAGTGAGCTTTCTCATATCACCAGGTAGGTGGACCTTACTGGTGACTTTATACCTCCAGGCTCCAACTTTTTCATCTCTAAAAATAATTATATTCCTCTCCCTTGCAGGGTAGCTGTGGTGACTCATCCTACATATAAACAGCTCAAAATCATTCAAGTAATAAGCACTTGATAAATGTCAGTTACTATGTTTTTAAATAAGCTATGTGAAATGGTTTCTTGATAACTTTTCACTAGAGGTTGTCACAGATTTTTCTGACACAAAGAATACCATATGTGGCTTTACTTCAGAGTAATTTTACATTTGCTCAAAGAACAACGTGACATCCTCCAGCCAGCTCCTGGAGATAGAAGATGTGAGTTAAACTGATTATAAGAGGATGTAAGTCGACTGAAATTCTTGGGTTTAAGGAAAAAAAGGACAGGCTGTGAGCATTACCCAATCAATCTCTAGTCAAAAGGCGTTAGATGGTATAATTTGTTCTCATGCTTCTGTCCTCTAATCTTATTAACTCCACTTTGATGAGATTTGTTTTTGCTTACTTTAAAGGGACAACTAAGTGTTACAACATACAATGCAATGTCTTTAAAAGAAATCCTCCCCTTCAGAAAATCTGAAATAGTAGCTAAGTAATCATATGTAATATTTCATGTTTATTTCATAAGCATTTGAGTGTGATGGTCATAGGAAAAACGTTTCTTTTAAAATAAGGGTGTGACAAATGAAAGATGCTCCATTTCGCTAATCATCAGGGAAATGCAAATCAAAACCACAAGGGCCAGGGATTTAGCTCAGTGGTTCCGCCACCTGCCTTGCAGGCGCAAGGTCCAGAGTTCGATCCCCGACCCCCCCACCCGCAAAAAAAAAAACCACAAAAGACTCCTTCACACTCATCATGGTAGCCACTACCAAAATAAATTTCTTCAAGAGATAATGAAACATTAGCTAGCACTGTATGTGGAGAAAACGGAACCCTGTGCACTGAGGACGGCAATTGTGAAAAACACTATGGCAGTTCAAAGAAAAAAAAAAAAAGAATTACATTATGACCCAGTAATTCCACTTGTGTTGAAAATATGGTCTTGAGATAATTATGCATGCATGTTCATAGCAATATTAGTTAAAATAAACGCAAAGTGTCAGCAAGCTAAGCATCCACCCACATGCGTAGATACACAAAATGTGGTCTACTTGTACAACAGAATATCACTCAGCCTTAAGAAGGAAGGAATTTTTTGACACATGCTACAAAATAGAAGAACATTAAGGATATTATGCAAAGTTATATATGCCAGATACTAAAGGACAAGAACCACACAATCCCACTTTATGAGTTACCTAGCACATTCAAACTCAAGGAGACAGAAAGGAGAATGGTGGTCATGGGGGTGAGGGAATAATGAGAACAAAGTTTCAGTTCAGGAAGATGAAAAAATTCTGGAGATAGATGGCGGTGACAGCTGCGCAATACTGTGAATATACTTAATGCTACTGAACTGTACACTTAAAAATTATTAGGATCGTAAATTTTATGTTTGTGCATTTTATCACGATGTTTAAACACAGGGGAAGGAGCTGGGAGTGGTAGTGCACACCTGTGATCTCAGCATTTGTGAGGCTGAGGCAGGAGGACTGCCAACAGTTGGAGCCCAGCCTAGGATATACAGTATAGTGAGTTCAAGGCCAGCCTGAACTACACAGTAAGACTCTGTCTCAAAAAACAAAACCACAAAAACGGAAAAACGTATCACCTTGTTTCCCAGTCTTTTCAAACAGCCTACATGTGACTTCCTACCTGTCAAAAGATTGCAGTTTTAGTTTCCCTTTGGATAACAACTATTAGCATATACATCATGGATTGTGTCTCTCAGACTATATCCAAAGGTGAGGTTTCTCTTTATCTTTCCAATGTCTTTAGCAGATTGCTTACGATATGATCACAGCCTGATTCAATACTTATTTGGTAAAAAAAAATCTGTTTTCTTCCCCTTCTAAAAAAAATAAAATAAGGGGCTGGGGATTTAGCTCAGTGGTTCCAGCGCCTGCCTCACAAGTGCAAGGTCCTGAGTTTGATCCCCGGTACTACAAAAAAATAAAATAAAATAAAATAAAATAAGGAAATAAGATGTCATTAGACGCAAATTTGTACTTTAAAAATTAAAAAATGATAAAAGTAAACATTCACATTATTTGTACTGAATCTTGCTTTTCTTTTTTGCACTACCAGCAATTGAACCAAGGGCCATCATCGTCACACTGAGCTACATCCCAGCCCCTTCCCCCAACGCAAGTCCACCTTTTCTGAGACAGAGTCTTGCTCAGTTGCCCAGGCTGCCAAGTTCAAACTTGCAATCTTCCTGCCTCAGCCTCCCAGAGTGCTGAGAATACAAGCATGAGCCATCATGCCTGGCTTCTGAGTTAATTTAAAACAGCTTACTATATTAATCTTCTAATGACAGCTAAATCATTGCAAGATTATTCTTGTTAAAATTTCATTCCAGGGCCAGGGATTTAGCTCAGTGGTGTCACCACCTGCCTCCCAAGCGCAAGGTCCTGAGTTCAATCCCCGGTACCAAAAAAAAAAAAAAAAATTTTCATTCCAGAAGCTGGAGGTAGCTGGACTACATAGTGATCTCAAGGTCAGCCTGAGGTAGAGACCCTGTCTCAAAAAAAAGAAAAAAAAAATTTTTGTTTTTCATTCTAAGCTGGGTGGATCAATAGACCCCAGGAATAAGAAAGCAGGGAGATCTTTTCAAGTGGGAAGGGGAACAAGAGATACAGGAAGGAGGGAAGAAAGGAAGGAAAAAAGTGATTTTTAAAAAAGAAAAAAAGTCAAAGAAAAAAATAGAAATAGGGCTTTTCAAATGGTATGGGGAACAAGAAATGTGGAGGGACAGGGAGGGTCACAGAAGAGGACAAAAAAGAATTAAGATGTGTTATGTATATGTACAAATTCCTCATGATAAACACAATCGTTATGCACTGCTAATAAAAAAAGTGAGCCCAGGAATTCAAGACCAGCCTGGGCAATATAACGAGACCCTCAGGATAATAATAGCAATAATAATTCCAAAATACAAAATACCAAAAACATTTAAATTTTAGAATTTTGAAAAATGAACCTCAGTGATATGATTTATTTAGCAACACTTCGAAACTGCCTGTTGTCCGGGAGGTTGACAATACCACCTGAGAGGTCCAGGGAGCCCCCCAGCATCTGGGCCAGCAGTTGTCCCTCAAGAATGTGCTCTATTTCACAAGATGAACAAGGCACTCTGGATTGAAGCAGTCACCTGCCAACTGTAACACTCCAGCTACTGCCAGTCTAATAAATTTAAACAGCATGCATGGTGAATCCATTTTTTCCCAAAAAGCAAATTACTCCTGAGACAGACTAAGAAATGCCAAATGACGAGAGTACAAGAGTCCTATCTCTAAATCGTACATTTTTTTGCTATTACACGTGGATTTACCATCACCTCTGCAGATGACACAGCGTGTCAAGTTCAACCCTGCACTTTCCCTAAGATGCCTAGGAACAAGGTGCCACAGAGTTAGGTATACCAGAGAAAGGACAGCAAAAGTCATCCAGTTTACCTAAGCACTCACTCCTCTAAGTCCTCTACACATCTCTTAAGACGCATAAAAGGCTTATTCAAACATAAAGCCTCTGTGCCAGGTGGCCAGGCTAACCTTTGGAATTAACTCTAGACTTGAAAATTTCCACTTCCTGCCATCACACTGCCCTGCATGCTGTTGACTACAGTGACTGGTTAGTCATACTCATTCATCAAATGTTCTGTGAACACCCACTACATGCCAGGTATTGTTCTAAGAGCCAGGTAACAGGCAAGATATTCATGGGACTTACTTTCTGGAGAATATGCAAAAATTAGATTAATACAAAAATATTTTGAGAATTTAAGAATTATCTGAACTCTAATTCATGTAATAAGCCTGTTTATTTAGAAAATTCTGTCTATAAATCCACTGGAAAATAGTCTAATTGTTCAAATTAAAAAAAATCACTTCTTCATATTACACAGTATTTGACATTTATCACTGTGGTTGATTGCTTATTGAAGCTGAAACATATACTATGAGTTAATTAGCCTCTTTCCATTAGTATAAATTTCAGAAAACTAAATGAGGAATGTGGGTCTAAAAATATTTTAGAGATACGACGCATATATATGTGTATTTTAATTTAGAAAATTAAGTTGTATTTTCTTTCTGTTGAAATTACAAATCTCTGTTTCAACATTTATATGGTTTTTCAAGACCAAGCTTAGAAATCTTTGATTTATTCATACCAGAATTTCTTTGCACTACTTGGCGCTACTGATATTTTGGGCCAGATAATTCTTTGCTTGGGGTGGGGGGTTGCATAGATCACAAAATGTTCAGTAGCCCCTACCCAATGATTATAGTTAACACTTGTAACTCCCTAGCTCTGAAAACCAAGCACCACCAGACACTACCAAATACCCCATATGTCAACTTTAGTCGAAAACCACTCACAGGTCCTCAATGAGTAAATATATTGCTTGATAGAATTTTTTTTAAATCCAGGGCTGTGGATGTAGCGCAGTGGCACTGCACCTGCCTTGCAAGCACAAGGTCCTGAGTTCAATCCCTGGTACCACAAAAAAAAAAAAAAAGAGAGAGAGAGAGAGAGAAATCTAAACATTAACATGGAAAAATGATTTAAGTGCCACTCTCCCACCCTACACTGTAAGCTCATTATGATTTAGATTTAAAATGACCCCCAAAGTCTTGTGTATTTAGAGGCAGAGCTTTAAGGTGACTAACTTCATTAGTGGACTGATCCACTGACGAGATCATCATGATGTGATGGCATTCTTGGGAGGTGATTGAAACAGGCCTAGGTAAAGGGAGTGGATCACCAGGTGTGACCCTTGAGGACTGTGCCTGGTACCTGGCACCTTCATCTTGTGCTCTTTCTCACCCTCTGCTTCCCAGCTGCCATGAGGTAAGCAACACTGCTCCACCACCTCCTTCCATCATGACATTCTGTCTCACCTCAAGCCCACAGCAAGGGAACCAGCTAACCAGGGACTGAAACCTCTGAAACCATGAGCCAAAGTAAATATTTCCTTCTCTAAGTTGTTTTTCTCAGGTATTTGGCCACAGCAACCAAAATCTGACTAGCACACACACTCTCAGAAGGCCTCCCTCCTTTCCGGTTCTGTTTGCTCCTCTACACTTGGTCAATCACAGGTTCTCAATTATTTGCTGAGAGGAGAACTAGTTACCCCGGGGAAAAGTCACAAAAGGGAGTATAGAAATTTAAGGTAAGAAAAATAAATCTTAAGTAATGAAAGAAGGTAACCAGATTTGTCTGGCTACATAATAGAACACAACAAATATTCTGAGTGTTGCATGCTAAAGCATACAAGAGACACTAGCAGAATGTTTCCTGGCCTGAGGTAGCTTACAATTTACGAGGGAGGTAAGCAGACAGTAGCCAAAATCAAATAGACAATGGGAGATATGCTACAAACAAATGTGGGTATACTCCCACCCCACCCTATAAAAAAATCACAAGAGACTCCTAGAAGAAGATGGCCTTTGAGATGGACTTTGAAGTATAAGTAGACTTTTGAAAAGCAAAAGTAAGAAAGTAATCAGGTAAGAGGAAACATCATAAACAGAGATTGGACAATTCTTGGGGAAATATGGTATGCAGTCGGGTTGAATACATTACACTTAAAACATATAGCAGAGAAATTCTGAATCATGAGGCAAGATGTAATGGTTCCAGCTGCAAGAGGGTTCACACTTCTGAACCAGGAGTAAGGTCCTGATGGTTCTGTTAAACCTGATCAAGAGAGGGGCCTCCCTGAAGACCGGGTGGACTGCAATGCCAGAATGTGTAAGATGAGTTCCCCCGGGGAGCCTGCAGGGGGCCAGAGGCCACTAAGGGCTCCCACAGAATGACAAAGAGCCAGGAAGTGGTGCAGACCATTTAGTATACAGTGCATATTCTATTTCATTCTACAACTTTATGTTTATTCGGCATCATTTTAAAATGCTGGTAAACAACCAATCATTTGGTTTTGCAGCCCACCAAAGGGTTTTTTCACATCACTGGGGAAGCCTTGGTGAGTGCACATGTTGGGGGTGTTGGGGACGAAGTGAAGAAGACTGTGAGGCACTGGTATGTGGAGCACTTGGTCATTTTGCAGGCACGGGCCAAGTGGGACTGAAATCACAAAATGACTCTGGGGTAGAAGTGAGTGTTTCTCTGATGTGAACAATAGAGCTAGTCAGAGGTGAAAGTGAAAACTGAGTCTGAAAGGAGGAAATGGTGGAAAGCAGAAGGAGACAAGGCAGAGACCAGCACAGAAGGGAGAACACAGCAGGTCCTTTAAAGGTGATGCCACTTTTTTGCTCATTACAGGGTTGGAGACCCGGGAAAACTAAAAAGAAATTTACTAAAGTTAAGAATCAGGAGGCCAGGCTAAGGACAAGATTAGTCAGGGTCCTGTTGATGGTACTGGGTATGCACGATCCCATAAAATCAGGTGCTGGAGTCTGCAGACAGTGAGGGTGCATGAAAGTGGCAGATGCTGAATGAAAACGTGGATAGAGCCACTTCGCAGGAGGCAACACCAGAAACTAATGAGGAGGAGGAGACAACTGGCACTCAGGGAATGTAGTACTTCAGTAACCCCAGGAAACAAGTGCTTTGGTCATCACAAAGAGTTCAAAGAAGCAGATGGAAAAAGACAGGGTGGGCTTTGAGAGGTTTAACTTTAGGGAAAAAGGGAAGTGGGGTGGGAAGAGATTTATAAAGGAATGGTAATTGTATGATAAATGAATGGTAATTGTTGATAAAAACCAAAACTCCAACCTATGGGGTGAACAGAAGCTTGAGATTATTGGTACCACCCTTTTGGGCTTTCCCATATAGATAGACCATTATCTCATTGAGGGTGAGTCATCCTCTTCCACCCACCAAGACTAAGACCACTAAGACTAAAAAGACTAAGACTATATAGATTATTGACCCAAGTTAATGATGTCATCCATATATCTGTGTTACCTAGGCAACTATACTTATAATCTTATTCACTGATTATAGTTTTTTATCCACATTGTACCACCTTCATGATTTTGCTCTATAAAACTACCTTGAGAAGTGAGCTCATTGGCAACCCATTCGGGACCCCTCCTATCTCTCAGGAGCTATTCTTATTCTCCATTCTTATTCCCCAATAAATTTTCCTACTCTTAAAAAAAAAAAAAGGAAAGGCCAATACTCCAATAAATAGGTGGATCCAAATCAGAATTTAGCCAGAAGCCTTGCTTTGCTTGGCACTGTTACAATGGGGTAATTTCAAATAAAGTATGGATTTCTAGCTCTCAAGAAATCTGAAGACATGACAATGTGCACTCCACTCCACTGTTCTGCCTGGCTTTCAAAATGTGCTCACTCTTGAATCTACTGAGGGTGTGTGTCCCCTCTGCAAGGGTTGGACAAATTATGGAATGCTATGCAGGCAGTAGAAAGAATGAAGTCTCTAAGTATAAACATGGAATTTTTTTACATAATAAAAAAATCAATACATAATGTATGGTATGAACACATTGATGTTAAAAATGATAGCCAGCCTGAGCTACACAGAGAATTCAAGGCCAGCCTGAATGGCACACTGAGACCAGGGGCCAGGGGTACAGCTCAGTTGTAGAACTGCATGCTCTTCTGGCACACATGAGACCCTGGGTTTAATTCCCAGCACTAAGAGAAAAAAAAGTTAGAACTGCCATATAATCCAGCAATTCCACTTCTAAACTTATACCCAAAAGAATTAAAAATCAGGGACTCAAACAGATGTTTGTATACCATGTTCATAGAAGCATTATTCATTATTCATAAGTCAAAATGTAGAAATCAAATACCCATCAATAAAACAATAAGCAAAATGTGGCATAGACACACATTAGAATATTATTTAGCTTTGAAAATGAAAGAAATTCTGCCCCATGCTACATGACTGAATCTTGAAGATATTATGGTAAGTGAATTAAACTACAGTCAGGCCTTCATAAGATTTCAATGCCTTACTAAATTATATACTACAGTGGTCCTCTCATAAGATTTTTTTTTTTTTGGAGAGGATCTTGCTGTGTAGTCCAGGCTGACCTCGAATTCATGGCAATCCTCCCACCTCAGCCTCTCAAGTGCTGGGATTACAGACATGTGGCAACCATGCCAGGCCCTAAAATGGGGGGTGGAGAATTCCTAGCTTGCATTTTTACTGTACCTTTTCTACATTTAGATACACAAATACTTACAACTGTGTTTCAACTGCCTGGTCCTATGGTATCAGTACAGTAACATGCCATACAGGGTTGCAGCCTAGGAATAATAGGTTTAGCATATAACCTGGAAGCCTATACTATTTAGGTTTGTGTTAAGTACATCTAGGAAATTGTCCCTGTTGTAAGCCATCACATGACAGCAGTCACAAAACTGGCACACTACAGAAAAATACTTTTTTAAAAGGATGACTGGCCGGGGATTTAGCTCAGTGGCACAGTGCTTGCCTCACAAGTGAGTTTGATCCCCAGTACCAAAAAAGAAATAAGAATAAGAAACTATCCCTTCTCAGGGTCTGATGACGGGTGCTTTTCTTTTTCATAAAAGCCTTGCTGCTCCTATTCTACCTGGAAAAAGAGATGTTTTGCTCTCAGAACTGGTGTGTGGGCAAACTGGCAGGCACACTCCCAAAGTACTCCGAACCAGCCAAACTGAACAGCCCTTTGCTCTTGAAGGGGTTACTGGTGACTTGTCTCGCACCACTTAACTGGCAGATCCTGATTCTGCACAAGTAAAACGTGGCAGTTAAGCACTGAGCCCTTGAATGAGGGAACGACTGGGAGAAAGGGGCCTAGCAAACGCTTGGTCTGGTATCAGGTAGTTCTTTCCCCCACTCAGTGCATAAGAGATCACCATCCCTAAAAACAGACATGTTATTATGCTGACCATAAAAATTTCAAACCATAGTCTAATCTCAAATTCTTTTACCGTCTTAAAACAGTAAGATCTAAGTAAATAAACCAGAGCACCGATTTGACAAAATTTCAAGGGAAGCCAATTCAGGTTAAGATCTGAAGGACTTTGTGGGTAAACCCTCACACCTATGCCGCCAGTCTTAGTCTTGTATAAGAGCTTTTAAGAAAGCAATCAGATGCTACTAAGATTTTAAAATAACAAAGGTTATGAAGACTGAATGCACAGAAGAGAAAACTCCAAAGCCAAGTTCAAGTTAGGATGTTTAGTCTCCTGAACAAAATTAGTCCATACACAGGCCAACTTCTAATGGTCAGAGAAATATAATTATAACTATATCAAAAACATAGTAGTACTCTATCAAAGAAACACTATCTAAGCAAGGATGAAAGGAAAATATCTTCCTGTCGATTTATAAAAATGCTAGAGAAGGCCAATAAAATGGTAAATTTTTGTAGAGAAATGTCTTTCAAGCAACATTATACAGAGTTAAATGTTCATGTCAATTCCTTTGCAATGTTTAACCTTTTTAAAAATAGTAATTATTGCTGGGCATGGTGGCACATGCCTCTAATCCTAGCACCTGGGAGGCTGAGGCAGGAAGATCCCATGAATTTTAAGGCCAGCCTGTACTATATGGTGAGTTCAAGGCCAGCCTGAACTGCACAGTGAGATCCTGTCTCAAAAAGAAAAAAGTAATTGTTATACAATATACATAAATGTAATATTTTATAAAAAATTCCCAAACCATTTTCCAGAGTGGTGATGTCACTTTACATTCCCATGAGCAGTGTACAAGGTTCCAGGCCCTTGGCATTCTTGCTAGTTCTGTACTTAGTACTGTCCAGTCTGTTTTATTTCACTCAATCTAATACGCAGGCAGTGTTACCTCATCGTGGTTTTAATTTTTCACCATTTTATTTGGGTATGGTTAAAAATAACAGTATAGGGCTGGGGATTTAGCTCAGTGGTTCTGCCACCTGCCTCACAAGCCCAAGGTCCCAAGTTTGATCCCTGGTACCAAAAATAAAATCAAATAACAGTATATACTGCCTCACTCCCTTAAACATACAATACTGAAAGATAAATTATTCTGACTCAAAAATCCTCATAGAATAAACATTGCACTACCCTTTGGGACTACTGAAGTACATAGGGTTTTCTTTTTTTAAAATAGCCCCAGAATTATGTCTGCTTTTTATAGCTTTTTACATCTTCCCCCTTGTCACTTCTTGCTATTAATGGTGCTCTTGCCTCTGGCAGACTTGCCTCTGAGAAAATGGATAACTAAGTTTGTTAAAACTACATCTAAAAAGGAGAGGGCAGTCTGTGAGACAGCTTAATGGGTTCTTCAGTGAGGAAAGAGCTATTTTTTTCCTACTGTTGTACCTAAACTTCTTCACATCTGGCTTGGTTGCTGAGAAATTTCTAGTAACTTAATTTCCTAGGTGAGGTTGCCAGGTAAGGGACCACCAGGAAAGGAGCTATTACAATATTAACCTGTGCAACTGACATTATACTATAATTCTATAGCAGAAATTAAAAGCTTATCGAAAGCTAAATACAGACAAAATTAGCTTGTATCCAGAGATGTAAGTGGAATATGTTACTTAAAATGTGATTTTAATCTAGATTCCAAAAACACATTGTTCACAATTCTGAGCACCTGCTACGAATGTGAGATACTCAAAAGGGTGCAAAGATAAAAGAGATTTTACAATTTAAAAATAATTCGACAGTTCTTTCAAAACATACAACCATACAAATAGATAAATTGATTCTAATCCAAAGTAATATTTACAGTATTCCCTGGAAAGTCACTTGACTGAAGATATAGCCTATGCTGTTACCAAAAAAGCAAGTAAGTACAGCTCACCCTTATCTCATAATAATTATAGTCCATTATAATTCCCCATCTCTGAACGGGATAAAACTGTAAATACTTTTAGGGTTTCTACTGGAAGGGATCAAATCCGAGAAAAGGCATCTCTTTCCTTTCCTAAAAAGCCTCAGGCTGAAAACGTGAGCGGCACACACGGCCTCTCAGCTGAACTTCCCTGAGGAAAGGCACACCGAGAATCTGCCAGGCTTTCCGGCCAATCACCACTCCTCCAGCCGCCTCTACCCACAGACTTAAAACCATTTCACCAATTGCAACAGGATCCTGGGTGGGACTTCCGCTATCATTTTAGGCTTAACAACCACCATCTCATCACAGGCAGTAGGGGCAATCAGGAAGAGGGAGAGTTTCACAAACTTTGAACTCAAGCACAGTTTCCAGAAGAATAAAAGAACAAGCTGGAAAACAGAGTGGAAGAGCTAAAAAAAACTTCCCCAAGAAAACTGTTAAGGAAAATGCAAGCTATCAAAACGTGTGTTTATCTTTCTGGTCAATGCCTGGGCCCTGAAGTTCTATACCCAGTTTTGGCAGAGGAGCCCGCTGCTAAAGAGACAGCACAAGGTGAAAACGTAGAACTCTTATTACCCACCCACCGGGGCACTGCTGAAAGTCACTGAACACTTATATTGTGCACCAGAAAAATAGACCCTGCAAATTTATGGCCTGTGTTGCTTGGCCCCCAAATTTTTAACCTCTAATTTTGAATTATTTCTTTCTCATCAGATATACAAAAATGAAGTTCTTTAAAAACAAACTCTAAGTCACAGAACTGACGAAATCCCCTCCTGTCAAGTTTATAATTCCTTGAAATCTAACACACATACACTAAAACAGACAATTTCTCTGAAATCTCATATTCAAAAGCACAAGGTTCTGCGATATGAATTAGACCAGAATGCAAAGATCCCCTACACAAACTTCACTTCCCACAGCTATGGAGGAAATTCTACTTCCAGCTTGCTTTTCCCCATGGGCCCGGCGATTCCCCCCATTACTATTTATTTTACAGGGTTCCAAGATAAACCTGTTGCTAAGAAAGAACGGACTAATTCGGAAAATGAACATATTGGAAAGATGAAGGCAAGTTGGTAAGCTGCCCACCTCCTGAAGAAGAGGAAACAGGAAAGATATTGGAGATGGTGGCACTGTCAATCCGAGTTGTGGTGTGGGGCTCTCCATCAACTCTCGAGTGTCCAAACACGTCTGTGAGGCCCAAGCAGGCCAGATAGGGGCAGACTTGAACACTGTTCGGCCTGAACCAATAGAAATCCACCTAGCGCCCATCGGGCCAGCTCCAGGCCCTCACTCCAGAGACCCCGCATTTTACAGCCCAGCGACAAGCTGCGCCCCGGGAGGGGGCCTCCCAGGGCCAGGTGGCCTGGTCCCGACCCTTGCAGTGGCAGGACCACTGCAAGCCTACCCTCGACTCAACTCGGGTTCGATTCCGACCCCTGGCCCAGCCCTGACCCTAGCCCGAAGGACCCCAGGTTCGGCCCTGACCCCGGGCACGAGGCACCCCAAGCTCAGCCTTGATCCCGGGCACGAGGCACGCAGGCCCAGCCTTGACTCCTGCCTGAGGGACCCCGGGCCCGGCCCTGAGTCTTGGCCGAAGGGACCCAACACGAGGGACCCCGGACTCCCGAGGTGTCCTGACACGAGGAACAGCGAGCCCAGCCCCGATCCCAGCACGAGGCACGCGAGCCTTGGCGGAGGAACCTCTGGACTCCCTGGACCCTGGCCCGCCCGGTCGCCCCCCGCCGCACCTTGACGTGGAAGCGGATGAGCGCCAGGCGGATGCAGTGGGCCATGCAGACCGGCGGCAGGAACCAGACCTTGGGCGGCGGCGTGCCCTTGTTCTGGACATGGCTGACGATCTGCTGCGCCGTCTGGCGCTCGTTGCCCTGCCGCTTGACCCACTCGTGCAGCCGGGCCTTTTCGAGCGCGCCGTTAAAGAAGACGAAGAGCTCGATGTTGCCGCCGAAGCAGGCCTTGGCGAGGGCCGCCAGGTAGCCGAGCATGTGGTTCCACTGGCCGCCGCTGACCCAGTCGGTGTAGAAGCCGCCGTAGAGCCGGTGCAGGCAGTTGTCGGCATCCACCAGCAGGCGCAGCGGGGTCTGCGGGGGCCGCTGCCGCCCGCCGCCCACCAGACTGCCCCGGGCCAGCTTCTGCAGCTCCACTGGCACCACGGCGCTCGGGCAGTGCTTCTCGATGTAGTCCTGGAAGCCCTGCACGCCCATGGCGGCGGCGGCGGCGGCGG